>JBANCY010001046.1:0-14915 GCA_037040045.1 Phorticella flavipennis | reverse complement strand
TCGTCTTGCTAGCGTAAGCCAACCTTGTGGGTTATGTGGCAAGTTTTCGGTTGCTCTTGGTGTTCTGTCACCAAGGAGCCATTCAAAAAAAAAAGACTTTTATAAATTCAACTTTATTGTGTCTTTCCGAGTTGACGATCGTTTATCTACTAACTTAGCCTAAGCTTGAAGGGAAGTTTCAAGCGGGAGCTTTCTGTCATCATTGGCAAAGCTTAACATATGTTGTAGGGTATATGTGGGTATACGTGACTCATGACTCTAGCATAAAATTTGAAACTCATAGATACATTTCGTCACTTTCCGGGTAAATGGAGGGGTGTATCAAAATTCTATTCTGCAGTTTCTAATCATGACCCTATTCACCAAATTTGGATTCGATAGCCTTATAAATGACAAAGATATGGTTAATTTATCGAAAATCGTTTTTATCGATTATTGGGAGAAGGGGGCATCCAAAATTTGAAACAAACTCGTATTGCGTATGCTATACACAGATACCAATGCCGAATTTGAAGTCTGTAGCTTTTGTAGTTTCCCAGATCGGCGCGTTCATACAGTCGGACGGACAGACGGACATGGCTAAATCGACTCGGCTGTTGATGCTGATCAAGAATATACATACATTCCAACAAAACTATTATACCCTTTTTGCCATTTTTTAAATGGGATCAGGATATAATAATTAAAGCTAAATGTAACAAGAAGAAGAAAAAAACCTGGAGGATGATTACGGCCTCTGTGATTACCTCTATAATTACCACGACCACGATTTCCACCGCGTTGTTGGTAATTTTGGTAATACATAACAATATCAGTTTATTCGGCTATATCATCAGATGTTTTGATAAATGCAGCTATTGCTTCGTCTGTGTTGTTAAATAGACGAGAACGCATAACTTCATAGCTCTTTATTTAAGCAATTTTCCTTCGTTGGTAATTCGGATTGTTTGGTAGTTAGCGACTGAGCTTGCTCTAAAGTGTATTGTTTTTCGATATACGCTCTTTCTAGAGACTTAGCTTAGACAAACTGTCTATCTCCTGAGTATAAACATTGGGTGTTTTATTTTTTTGCGAAAGATTAAATAATCTTGCAGATATATTATCCATTGACTCACCCCTTACATTTGATTGAAGTGTATTTATTATGGGATCTACATTACTCTCAGTGCTTATTAAGTTCCTAGCTGGTCCTTTTAGTTTTGTTTTTATCATAGACACAGCTAAAGTTTCATGCGCGTATAGACTTTATAATTTCCAATGCATCTAACTAAACTACGCAAGTTTTCAGCTTTACCACTGAAGTCTGAAGTCTCTTTCTTTAAATTCTTGGTCAGTATTACTTTCTGATTCGTATTCTTTCGTTGAATCTGTGTTTTCCTGGTCTATTGGATTTAGTTCTTCACTAGTTCCAACCGAAGTATTCAATATTGTCTGTATCGATAAATCTAGATTATACCTTCTTTGAACGGATACTAAATTAGATCGAAATGTGATCAAATAATTTAGATACCAATGACCCGTGTGATTGATTTAGCCTTTCTCTGCTGTTATTTATTAGTATTTGTGCTTCATTAAAATCTCTAATTATAGCTTTGGATGTTTATTTCTAGGATCAGGAAAAATACTTCTATTTTGTGTGAGACATTTATTAAATTTATGAAATCTAATCTTATCTAAATTTCTTTTAGAATGGCATGTAGTTGTTGCCATTCCATATCTAATATTTAATTGCCTTATAAGTCGTTATTTGCTTGACTTCCTGACTTTATAATGCTTTCCTTATTCTTAAGTTATGTGTTGTTCAAATTAATTTTTTTTTTACTTTTTATCCTTCATAGTGAAATATGTGTAAGCAGTTGTGTATACAATTTTCTTATAATATGTTATATTTTCTTATGTTTTTATGTCAATCGTTACTGAGTATAATTCTACAAGGGAACAAGATTTTGTTGATTGGATTTGTAGTTGTTTTTAACTAATTTGGGGTCGCTGATTTCGAATCTGCACTCAGTTTTTCTCGATCAGGTCGAGTTTTTGAAATATTGAATATCGCTAAATTTAGGAAAAAACAAGATAGAGTGCTGCAGTCGAGAGTGCTCGACTGCGTGTATACCCTGATCCCAGTCGAGGAATACCGTTATATTCGCCTAATGTAGTCACACAGACACACGCATACATTTACGCACTTATACGGTTAGACAGCGTGAGCTGAAGCCTTTCCCATAAGTGAATTTTCACACTCTTTTGCGAATAACTTCTGTGTTTATTATTCGATAACCTTTCAGGTTAACTAAACTTTCAGGGTAGGTTTGGCATACAATACAAAATACGTGTGCTGAAAATCTTGTTTTAAATCAAATTAATTAAAATTACATATGTTATCAAATTTTTTGATTTGCGGAGGAAGGGGGCGTGACAAAATAAATTTGAGAAACTATTTTTTGCGCATCACCAATGCAAATCTGCATGCCGAATTTTGTGCATCTAGTTATAAACGCTTAGCCGCCAGGTGACATAATGCATTTTTTACCTTTTGGCATTTTAGCCCGTTTTCGGCCACTTCTGAGTTTTATAACTTCGTTGTTTACGATCGGATCATTCCGAAACTATCAGGGTTAGTTGATGACATTGTTATTAATATATATTCTAGAACTATTGAACTATTATAATAATGATTTTAGAAAATATAAGCACTTATTTATATTTGGGGGGACCAATTTAAGATGGAAAAAATTGTTGATGCCACTTGCTCCATGGTGTGGGCATTCACATACAAAATTTCATGACTAGCTTAAAATTTTTAGCTCATACATTTCGTAACTTTGCGGAACAATGAAGAGGTGCATCAAAATTTTGGGGAATTTCATTCTGCAGTTTCTAATCGTGACCCCATTTAACAAATTCGGTGTCGATTGCTCTATAGATGCCAAAGTAATTGCCAATTTATCGAAAAGTGAATTTATCGATTATTAGGCGAAGGGGGCGTGACTTAATCGAAATATCAGAACTTAATATATGTATTGTATACACGGACCCTCATGCCAAGTTTCAAGTCTCTAGCTCTTATAATCTCGAAAATCAATGCGTTCACACGGACGGACAGGCAGACAGATGGACGGACGGAAGGACAGACGGACATGGCTAAATCGACTCCGCCATTGATCCTGATCAAGAATATATATACTTCATGGAGTCTGCCACGCCTCCTTCTGCCTGTAACATACATTTGCACAAACTTATTATGCCCTTCATACCTATTTGCAATTGGGATCAGGGTATAAATACGTAGAAAGCCGCTTTCTGATTAAAGTCTATGGGCATCTACATACCAACTTTTATGACTCTTGCATGAAAATTTCGGCAGTTATATACATTTCATCACTTGTTGATATCTTTATAAATGCCAAAGTTATGGCCATTTTCAATCCGATCGGATAAAAAACACAGAAGTTATTTGCAAAAGAGTGTAAAAATGCACCTATGGGAAAGGCGGCTGACGCGACGCCGACTTCAGTGCACGCTGTCAAAGGGTATTAGTGTGTGTGTGTATGCATACTCTCGACTGCAGCACTCTATCTTGTTTTAATCTGTTTCTGAGAGTTCTTATCTTAGAATGTAAGCATCGTCTTTAGAATTTCTAAAGAAAATTGAAATTTCGCAATATTTTATCCAATTCCAAACTCATATGTGATCTATTGTATGAAGCAATATGACATTGAAATTATCGAAGCGAAATAAAGTTGAGTTGAGGATATCTTAACTTCGGTACTTCGAAAATAAAAACTTCTTTCATTATGTTACCCTTATTCCCCTTTTGCATATGTATTTACATTATCAGTTCAAGTATTTAGGTGAGAATCGGTCCAGCGTTGTGTTTTATGAGGTTCAAGCTTTGAAGTATTAACGGATTGACAGGTAATGTATCGGCTTGTGTGAAATGCATTTTTGTTCTATGTAGGCTTATCTACATAGAATCTATGTGATAGATTATCAACTTTTTAGGAAATTATATTAAGATTCAAAAAATTTTCTATGATAAATTCTGTATAGTTCTGTACCTGTTTACCAAATTTCATGACTCAAGCTCAATAAGTGTGGCTGTTTTATAAATTTTTTCTCTTTCAGGGAAATTGAGGGAAAAATAACACTTTTGGGAAATTCCTTTCTGCATTTTATATTTATTAACCTATAACGGTGGGCAATAACTAATGTGAATTTTCAATTTAAACTTCGCGGGCTTAACATTTTGAGCTTGTTCTTATTTTCTTGAGTTGGCAGAACTGAGTTGGCAAACTGTCTGGGCGAAATTTCATGTCAATGTCATCATGGGTAATATAATTACCCATTATTTAATTAAGCTTCTGTTTACCAAACGACCAAGAGTGTATTTTTCGATTTTTACAATACCTGATTTAGTTGAGCAGAGAAGTGCCAGCAAATTTAGTTTGCGGAATGAAATTCAAAGAGGGCCGGGAACGTGTTGATGACTTGGAGCGCTTTAGACGACTATCGAAATACTGCTAAAAAAATTTCCGTTGACTACCTTACTGATATGATTGAAATATCAAAAGGATCTGTGAAAACCCTTTTGAAAGACCATTCGTTTGGTACTGAAAACGCTCATTTACTCGTTCTCGTTCTTCGTGACAATTTCGCCAAAAATTCGACGCATATCGTTCCGTAACCACCGTATTCTCCTGATTTGACTTCTGGTTATTCCTAAAATTCAAGAGACCACTCAGGGGAACGCGTTTCCAGTCGATTGAGGAGATAAAAGCTAAATCTAAAAAGGCGCTGATGGATATACCGAAAAGGGACGATTTGACATGTTTCGAGAATTTGAATAAATGTTGGCATAAATGATTTTTTTTTTTGGCAAGGGATTTCTTTAAAAGGGATGAAATTGATTCAGAATAATATATAAAGATTTTTTATTTTGCAATCAAATTCGCCTTACTTTTTGCCCACAGTAGTATTATATATACATATACAACTCCCAAAGCTTCAGTACAGAATGGATCATATTTATTGTATATATTGTTTGAATATCTCAAAAAATTCAGAAAACATCAAAACAGTTTGACCTATGTAACTCCTACATGGTAGGGTACAAAGCAGTCGCTTCAGTAAAGCGTTTCTACTTTCTGTTTGTTCTCTATACTTTTTCACTTCCACCTTCGCCCTGTTTGTAGTTTGCGTTTCTCCTTGCTATTGCTGAAGCTCATGCACCTGCCCACTAACAGTTCTAATTTCCCTTTCCACGCTTTTTTTTTGACAATTTGCAGTGTGCGCATCGCACAATGCGAAAGAGACGCATGTGAAATTCGCGGAATTATTTACGAAACGAAATTGAATACGATCAACATTTACTTAAATTCAGTAAAAATAAAACAAAACGATGAATCACCTACGCGTGCGTAAGTTAAAATTGGGCGGGAAGGATAATGCGACTTCTGTCGAGATCCCAACCAATGCCGCCGTCAATAATACGAGCACGAGCAACAACAATAATATTAACAATAACAACAACAACAGCAAAGGATTTCTAACGCGGTTCAAACGGTATTCGGTGCTCGGCAACAAACTAAGTCGTCGTCACCTGGGCAGCATGACTCTGCCGGGCGGTTTGAGAAACCCAAAAGATCCTGCCACCTCGCCGAGCAAACTGGCAACTGGTAGCTACAATATGACCGGGAGCCATTCAGAGGACCATCGCCTGGAGATAGGCGCACCGATTTTAATATCAACTACAACTCTAGACACTGATAGATTTGGTGTTTCGGAGGAGCGGCTCAAACAGATTGGTGGCGGCATTGCCAAGACATCCTCAATTGTTCGGACTTTAACACCGCGCAGCTCTGTTGAAGATGAATTTGTGGATGCATGCAGTTCACCACAAATTGGGTCACAGCTTGAACTACAACCAGACACCGAGTTGGAAACGGAACAGTATTCCACGCCAACGCACCAATCCGAGCAGTTGAATGTGCCTCAGGCAATTCCCGTACTTTCTATGGAGCCCCCGATAAGACGACCGCACATAGCTCGCCAACGTCAATCGCAATCCGTACAGAATCTGCACCGTTCTGAGCTGACCGTCTACCTGCACAAGTCGCCCTCAATGACGCTGGAGATGAACATGACAGCGCCTGCGCAGCTTGATCTAAATATACCCGAACTGTCAGAGCTGTATAGCAAAAGCAAACTAAGGTTGGCCGCTACTGGAAACAAGGAAAACATGTCAAATTCTGAATATATCTCCAACTCTGTGACACCACTTGTCAGTGGTTTTCTGGCGCAGCAGGAACGTTTCAAGAGCATCGATTCCTTTCCGCCAATAGCTTCCAAACAGAGCTCGAAACAAAGCCTTGTCAGCTGTCGTACTTGCAGTCGCAGTCGCAGTTGCAGTCGTAACTATAGCCATAGTCATAGCCATCTGAGCATCAATGAGGAATTCAACGACGATCTCAAATCAGTGAGCTATCAGAGTCTGAATGCCCAGAACCTATTTGTATCTATTGATGAACTGCAGGAGATAACCAGGCAGATCAACGAGACGGAAGAATTCACTCGTGAAATCGACTGGGAATACTGTAACCATCGAGATCAGTTACGACCCAGTGAGCGACGCATTACCCTACTGAAAAACAAAAATCAGCGTCTAATCAACTTTAACCACAACAAGGAGATGCTGCGCAAAGGATGGCACGGCATGAAGAATTGGCTGGGTGAGGAGAGCAACAAACTGAAAGAGGTGGTGCGCCAGCAGACACCGCTCAAGCGTGTGTCACAATCAAAGTCAAATCTGAACCAGTCACTGGGCAATGACATTCGACACTCAATGTCACCAGATCGAAATCGTGATTGCGATATGACTGCCAGCTCTGAGGATGTCACCGAGGATGTCACAGATCGGAGGGACTTCCAGCAATCGCTGTCACAACATCCCAGCGACGATGATCTATCTCCACATGCTAAGCGCTTCAAGGATGAGGTACTAAAGGGAGCATTGTTTGGTTGGATTCATGATATCAATTTATTTATTACTCTTTTTTTATTTAAAAAATAAAATCTCAATTACTTTTAGCCTTCATTTAATTTTTGCACTTTTTCATTTAGGGACAAAATGGATTCGAGGAACTAAGACGCTATGTAAAGCAGGGAGGCGATTTCAGTAAAGAACTCATATTCGTTCTACAGGAGCGGTAAGCTAACGTGATCTTAAAAGATTGGAAAGAGCAATTATTTTCTATCCATTTGTACTACTTCAACATATTATAGTGCTGACTCGGAGCTGATCTATTCCAAGTCGCTCTCGAAGTTGGCAAATAAATTAAATAAAGCTGGCCGAGAAATACCCGGCAGTGTGGCAGATGCCTGGCGTGGTGTTGCTACAGAAATGGAAAGTCGCAGCGATATCCATCGCCAGCTGGCGGCCTCGCTGATCGATGAGCTGGTTAAGCCACTTAAATCGGTCGTCGAAAACCATCACAAGACTCGCAAGGCGGTAAGTTAATTTGGGCTTTATATGCTTCCTATCAGCTCATATTAATTAACGGAATACTCCCGTTTTCCAGATCGAAAGCAATGTGGATAAAGCAGCTCGCGTATTGAGCGAATGGCGCGTAAGCGAAGGCAAGGCGAAGAAGGCCTCGCACACCGCCGCCCGCGAGAATGAAAAACTTCAGGATGCGATGTTGGACGTTCGCATTCAGAAATCGCCGTCAATAGCGCTGTTGCATCAGGGCCCCAATAAGCTGGCCGCCGAAAAGGAACTCAAATCCGCCGAGAAAGATTGCGTCAAACTGGACAATAAACGCAAAAAGGCTGAAGAGACGATCAAGCGAGCCGACGTCGAGTACTACACACTGTGCGTACGCGCCGAGCGTGCTCGCGTCGACTGGGAAATGGCCGTGCTGCGCGGTTCTTCGCAGCTGCAAAGCAGCGAGCAACATCGTCTCAGCAACATGAACAACTTTGTGCAGCAATACGCTCGCCTAATCTCTGACATGAATCCCATTCTGAGCGGTCTGAGGAACGAGCTGCAACCACAATTGGATGCCAGCAGTGTAGCCAAGGATATGCAGGTGGTGCGGAATATACGCCGCAACTCGGAGGGACCCAGCGAACAGTTACTACCCGATTTCTACTGCGAGCACACTACATTGGCCATGAACCGGGAGCGCCGTAAGCATTCTCTGATCAAACTGTTGCAACTCGTCAAGACCGATTTGGAGCGAGAGCGACGCTCCAGGGACGGACTCCGTGGTCTCTCCCAATCACTGAATAGTCAGGAGCAACAGAACATTACCGATAAGCTTTACCATGTGAGTAAAAATCAATTCTCAATTGCGTGGTCTCTCCTAATCCTAAATACTTCTCGTTTAGATTCGATCAATGTTAACCTACTTAGAGGGAGCACGCATTAAGCTCCACTCCGCTCTGCTTGAACTGGATCATAAGCCGCGTACCACACATCCTTTGGCGCAGCATATACAGGTAATTAAAATATTTTCAAAGATATGTCGTAGACACCTAAAATACCATCCTTTTAGATTACACGCGATCGCACTGGCCTGCAACAGAGTGTGCTGAAGGTGCCCAATTGGCTAAAAAACAATGATAAGGCCCAGCAATCGACAACCATGCTGTCCCTGGATGTCTGCGATTCCCATGGCGATGAGGATGATTACTCGCAGAGGCATGCAAATAACTCTTGCGCCAACATTAGCGGGTTGACATCACCGACGTCGGCACTGCTAAAACATTTCAATCGCAGCAAAAGCAATATCGAAACATTTACCAGTGAACCAAAGATAATCTCGACAGAAAATGCACCACTGGCGACGGCAACGGCCCCAATCAAATCAAAAACCCTCAATGAAACTGGCCAGACGCACACGGGTGATCGTGGTCAAGCGGATGGTGGCTCCAATCAGCAGGATTCTGACTTCGATGAGTTCAGTTCGCAGGACGAGGTGGAGGATGAGGCCGAACAACAACCGCATATCAAGCCAACGATGGAAACAAACACACAACATTTCTATCAGAATGCGCAGGAGGTACAGAGCTCCTCTATAAGCTCGCAAGGCACCAACAGCGTGTCCTCCAAAGACGGCGGCCAATACCAGGTGCTCGGACGCTGTAAGGCGCTCTATAGTTACACGCCAAAGCTCTACGATGAACTCGAACTGAGCCCCGGAGATGTGATCGAGGTGCACGCCAAACAGGACGATGGCTGGTGGCTGGGCGCCCTACGTAATCAAATTGGCATTTTCCCTGCCACATACGTCGAGGAGTTTGCCTAGCATCCATCTGCGAAATAACCTAAATATTCGTTTAAGTGCGCAAATGAAATCTGTATGCATTTGTAAGTGTTTGTGTGCGTGTGTGTGTGTCTGTTTCTGAAAATCGGTGTATGATAGCAAATGAGTTTAATTGAAATTGTGTTTAAGTAAACATATATTATTATGATTTTTTTTTTTTTTGACCTTACATGATTTCTACAGACAGCTTTAAATATATCTGCACTAAAATATTTTTTTATTTTTATGTTTATTTTATTTAATATTATTGATATGAATGATAGCGCCCAGTTGAATCATTAAACATGCGTTGTTGACAAAAATACTTGACATTATGAATAAAATATACAATTTGTTTGTATATCATACACACAACTATATTTCCATATATAATTGAATTCTATTTTTTTTTAATATATTATATATTTTTTATTTTAATACGTTTTGTATATTAACTTAAGCCTATAAAATATACATTAAAAATAAACATTAAAAAAAATTATTTATGAAAAAAAATTTAATGTTTACAATCAAATAACATCCCTTGGATTTCTGACGCCTGCAAAGTTTTCGTGAAAAACTTTTTTCGACTTCTGCGTTCATAAAAATTCCACATGATTTCAGCCATCGAATTTAACAATTTTATTTCACTCCGTTGGAGCGTCAGTGGGCCAGTGGATAGCGCAGTGTTCCGCGAAAAAAGAGGTGTGGGTTCGAGTCTCATTCATGTACTTAGCATGACCTTCCTTGAAAGACTAGTAGGCGTAGGATTTGTAATCCACCCACGTAAAAAAAGATCTTCAGTGAAGGAAGCTATGAACAAAGCAAAAAAGTGTTTCAAGCTGTGACCCGATAGGGTTGTTATACCCGCTTAAAAAAATTGAGTTCATTGTCTTAATTTAAACAAATAATTTTTAAAATTTAAGTTTTACATTTAAGAGTCGTTTACACAAACATCAGCATCAGAATCTCAGCCTTCCTTAAATTCAACTTTTGTTACAATTTATTTTAATCTTTTTTCGCATGTAACTTTATATCCAATCACATTAACCCCCGCCACAATACTTCTCGTCCCTGCGAGACAGTTACTTGTGGTGGGGTCATCAATCCCGTCCTTGGAATTCCTTTCATCTATATTGAAGTCATCAACATCTTCGTCTTATTCGGAACACAATTGACTATTTGGTAACGCTCTTATATGTTCGTTATTTCGAAATGATTTTAAAGTCTTCTTCTAACAACTTAACTATTTTAAACGGACGTTTAAATTTTGAATCCAATTTTGTTTGATAACGTTCACTTTTCACCAAAACATGATCTCCTACTCTATGTTTTATAATTTTTGCCTTGGCTTGGTCCAACCCTTTTTATACCCTGATCCCAATTGAAAATTGGTATAAAGGGTATATTAAGTTTGTGCAAATGTATGTAACAGGCAGAAGGAAGCGTGGCAAACCCCATAAAGTATATTTCAATTTCAATTCAATTTATTTGCTTTATTTTCATTAATATAATTATGTACTTAAGCTTCTAATATTTATGTATAAGAGTTCTGGCGATTTTACCTTTTAAACTATAATATTATTAAGTGTATTAGTTATTTGAATAGAAATTAATAATAATAGTGATGATGTGGGGAAAATTTTCAAAACCCACCCAAGTTTATATTTTTATGCTTAAAACTAGAGCTTAGGGATAATACCGACTAATTTGTTGAATATGAGAATATTGAGAGTAACTACATCTGTCATTGAAGTCATTGGCAAGACGGAGTAATCTGTCTTGTACCAGTTGGATTTCCTCTTGGTTATGCAAGTGTACTGTAGAGAAGATTAAAAATCATTTTTAAAAGTTTGTTCTGCGCAATTTGGATTTTTTTGAGGTGGCTGTGTGCAATGTCTGTCCACACTGGCGCACCGTATAAAATAATGGCTTGATCGATCTGAAAAGATACATTTTGTTATCTAGACTTGGACGTGAATTTCTGTTAATAAAGGGGTAGAGAATTCGTGTAACAGTGATTATTTCATTGATGATGTAACCGACGTGATCCGTAAAGATCATTTTTGAGTCGAGGATAATACCCAGGTACCTCACATTTTTTTCGCAGAGAATATCCGCTTTGTGTAAATTTATATGGCTATGTGGTAGAAAAGAAGATTTACGCTTTCCAGTAAGGAAGATAGCTTGG
Source organism: Phorticella flavipennis (assembly GCA_037040045.1). NCBI lineage: Eukaryota > Metazoa > Arthropoda > Insecta > Diptera > Drosophilidae > Phorticella > Phorticella flavipennis. The sequence continues at coordinate 3,419 of JBANCY010001046.1, read as the reverse complement.
CTTTTATTGAAGTTTACTTCGATTTTCCATTTGTGAAAATATTCCTATAAAGCCATGAATGCATCATGTAGGTTTGGGAAGATCTCGGAGGCAAGATGACCTGCACATATGATAGCTGTGTCGTCAGCAAATATAGAGGCTGTGCAACCTACAACGCTCGGAAAATCTGCTGTGTATGTGTTATACAGAATGGGAGACAGACAAGACCCCTGGGGACAGCAGGCTGGGACATTTTTAGCAGTGGATTTTACAAGCCCAATATGAACGGAAAATGAGCTGTTGCTTAAAAAACTGTAAACAATTTTGATCAGTTCAAGTGGAAAGCTAAGACTGGATATTTTGTAAATTAGACTGTTATGCCACACGGAATCAAAAGCAGTTTTAATGTCTAGGAGCACCATCCCTGTAGAGCGAGAATTATAAAAATTTTCCTTTACTATTTTTTGATACGGAGTAATGGTCGTACTGTGCTGTGCTCTTGGCGAAAACCAAACTGTTGGTCGGGCAAAATTTCCTTGTCTTCTACAAATGTGGTAAGCTTGAGGATAAGAGACAGATTGGCCTATATGGAGAAGGGTACTCTGCAGATTTTTGTGGCTTTTTTTATAGGAATCACTTTTGAAATCTTCCAGAAATGTGGAAAGTATCAAAAGAGAAGGCATACATTTATAATGACAGTGATATAACGAATGCCTTTGCGTGGGAGCGCTTTGAGGCATATATTACACAGGGGAACAAAAATGAACTTTTTCCGTGTTGATTGGATGAGCACATTATCCCGTACAAAAATATAAAAAAATCGACAATACTTTTTGAACCGTCCATAATGATCGGATCATAAGCAACGAAGTTATAAGACTGAAAATTGACCGAAAACGGGCATAAATGGCAAAAGGCAAAAGGTTATGTCACTTGGCAGCGGAACGTTTGTAGCTAGAGGCACGAAATTTGGCATGTTTGATTTCTCAAATTTTTGATGCCACGCCCCCCTCGCCCGCAAATCAAAAAAATTTAATAACAGGTGTAATTTTTTGATTTAAAACTAGATTTTCAACATACGTAGTTCCGAAAGTATTTCGAACTTAGTCTAAAAGTTTCAAATCGATCGGATCGTAAACACAGAAGTTATTAGCAAATGAGTGTAAAAAGTCACTTATGGTGAGGGCGGCTGACGCAGTGCCGACTCTAGCGGACGGTGTGCAACGGTACTAGTGTCTGTGTGTGTGTCTACCATATATAATATTAACTATATATATACTATAACGGTATTATGCGATTCTGTCTGCATTGCTCTGTTGGGATCAGGGTATCTCGTAGTCGAGCCCACTCGACTAGAGCTTTCTTACTTGTTTGATTATTAGATTGGTTATTCTTAATTAGATTATTTGAAGTATTTTGATTATTGGATTGATTAGTCATATAGCCATTTTTACTTATTATATTGTTGATAATTCGAATAATAATTGTTAGCGAATGTAGCTCTCTGTGAATTGGCTTCGATATATAATAATAAAGCATATAATATAAAGCATTATCACGATTCTTTTTATTAATTTCGATAACAACTGCAGACTTATCTCCATAAGTCATGATTGTTTTGTTGATTAGTAAAGTTAATTTTTTATTAATTTTATTTTATTTATTTTTTATTATATATATACTTTATGGGGTCTGCCACGCTTCCTTCTGCCTGTTACATACATTGCACAAACTTATTATACCCTTCATACCAATTTTCAATTGGGATCAGGGTATAAAAAATGATGCTAAAAATTAAAATCAGTATCAACAAAATAGGAAATTTGATAATAATCTCCGGTTTAATCAACCACCCCAAAACACGTTTCATGATTTCAACCAGGCCACTAATAATCCTCAACCAACACCAAAACCGATGCACGTTGATAGGTCGATCCAAATTCAAAATCCTCAGTTTCAGGAATATAGAAATAATTCTCAAGCTGTGAAACGCGAAACTGTTTCCTCTTCGGTTCGCCAACCTCAGAAGGTTATGAGAGCCAACAATTTACAGGAAGAACATTTTTTAGAAGAAAAGTAGCGAACTCCCCATATATTCCGACTCGACAGAAAAATAAATAAAAATTTAAAAATTTTAATAGACACAGGTGCTACCGCTTGTTATTTTAAAAAAGAAATTTATAATAACCCTTTAAAATTGATTATCAACAAAAGAATTAAAACTGTCAATGGCTACAGTATTATAACACATTATCATAATATAAATATTTTCGGGAAAGCCTTTAGATTTTATGAAGTTGAAAATCTAGATGCAGATTTTTTCCTCAAAGAAATAAAAGCCAAGATAAATTTAGAAAATGTTACGTTACAACATGGTAGTAAAAAAACCGAAAAAATAATTTTGTTTAAACGACAATGACGATTAAGTTGGTCACGTACAGAGATATGAAGAAGCTCGTACTGTCACTTCTTTTATAAATAATCGAAAGGACAAAAGTGGTTCCTTTTCTTTATTTCAAATATCTTACACAGAATCATCGTCAACAAGTGACGCAGATTACCCTAAAATAGTTAAAGAAATGATTAGAAATAAACCCAAAAAGTTGAAGAAAAAGTTAGAAAAGAGCAGACGTTCTGAAGCGTCGGTATCCTCTGAAGACAATTTTTCAACCAAGGTTAACAATAACATCATAAATGAAATGGAAAATTTGGAGAATCTTGGGCAACAAGTGGTTCAGGAAATTGAGAAGAAACATTCTCATACCCAAACGTTCCATTTAGGACAGACATTCGTGGCGAGATTCGCACAATAAACGATAACGTCATTTATAGCGAACAATATCCATACCCGCATTCTGTCAATAAATTTGTCAATCAGGAAATACAAAGGATGTTGCACGAAAACATGAAAACATCCCCTGTATGGGTAGTAGGCAAGAAAGGATGTAATCCAGATGGAAGTCCAAAGAATCGATTAATTATCGATTACAAAAAACTCAATGAAAATACAATTCCGGACATCTATCCCATGCCTGATCCAACAGTAATATTATCAAATTTAGGTTAAGCCCGATACTTTTCCACGATCGATTTAGACTCTGGTTTTCATCAAATTTTAATGAGGGATCAAGATGTCGAAAAAAACAGCATTTTCTGTTAATAATGGAAAATATGAATTTCTTCGCTTTCCTTTTGGCTCCAAGAATATTTCAGAGGGCAATGGATAATATACTTTGCGAGAAAGTTGGAAAGACTTGTCACATTTACATGTACACCTAATTCTGTTTTTACACGAATTATTTTTACACGAATTTGAAATAACACGAGTAAATACGAAAAAATATTTCTATTTTTACACGACATAATTTGAAATAACACGAATACAAAAAAAACAAAATTACTTTTTTTACATGAATTATTGGATTTAACACGTTTTTTTT
>JBANCY010001045.1:0-14923 GCA_037040045.1 Phorticella flavipennis | reverse complement strand
TTGCATGAATTCCTTGTACTTTTCACGCAAGCTTTCATTTTTGTTGAACTTCCGTTCCAAAGACTTCAGGCGGGCCATTGCAAGGTTCCTTGATTCGCCAAGTGTTTTGTCGTCTTTGAAGGGCAACTGAACTTCAAATCTGCCATATATTTTGTTTTTTCTTTAGTGTTTTCACTAAATGCTGATTTTTCCTGGGTTGCATACAGAGAAACAACGTAGGCTCGAAGGACCAAATGTTCGGGACTTGTGGTCTGTATGAGTATTCTTTACATACCGATTTTATTGATTCAAAATATATGCTTAAGTGATACATATGAAAATCTTACAACTATGTAGGGGGCACACATATTATCGTGGGAAAGGCAAACATTTCTATTTTTATCTATCGGTCCATGTGTACTGGCTGTTTCCAATTATCAGTGCCTAGTCCGTGGTGACGGGGAGGTCTTTACATCGACTGATAACGGGTCGCATTTAGAGCTGGTGCAGGTTAGAGGTTGCGGCGCTCATATTTCGTTTCTGTCTATGCACATGTACTTGTCCCTTTCATGTGTTCATGAAAATAGACCAAACGCCAACAGGCGAAATAGCCAGAAAGGGGAGCCACAAACAAATAGCCAAAAAAGAACAAGTAAGAAAGCTCTAGTCGAGTGGGCTCGACTACGAGATACCCTGATCCCAACAGTGCAATGCATTAAGAATCACTTAATACCGTTAAATGCATACACACATACACAAACCCACTTTTACCGTTACCCAGCGTGCTCTAGCGTCGGCGCTGCGTCAGCCGGCCTCTCCATATGTGACTTTTTACATTCTTTTGCGAATAACTTCTGTGTTATTCGAATCGATCCGATCGATTTGAAACTTTTCTAAGTTAGACACTTCTGAGTCGTTCTCTATGATCCGATTCTGAAACTTTCAGGATTGGCTAACAACATTATTGAAAATACATATTCTAGAATTCGAACTATTATGATAAGAATTTTTGAAAATATAAGCACTTTTCTAATTTGGGGGGAACCAATTTGGGATGGAAAAAATTTTTTGATGCCACATTCTGTATAATACTAAATGGCACCTACATACTAAATTTCATGACACTAGCTTAAAATTTGTAGCTCAGAGATACACTTCGTCACTTTCCGAGAAAATGGAGGGGTGTATCAAAATTTTGGGAAATTCCATCCTGCAGTTTCTAATCATGACCCTATATACCGAATTCGGAACCGATAGCTTAATAAATGGCAAAGTTATGGCCATTTTATCGAAAAACCAATTTATCGATTATCTGGCGAAGGGGGCGTGGTATCATCGAAATCTCAGAACTTGATGTGTATTGTATACACGGATCTTTATGCCAAGTTTGAAGTCTCTAGCTCTTATAATCTCGAAATCAATGCGTTCACACGGACGGACAGACAGAATAACAAATCCACAACGCCCATGGAAATTGACCCCTCCATTTCAAGCATGCTGCAGCCACCCAGGCCCCAGTTAATTCCAACAAAAGATCAGCTGCATCTGACAGCAGAAGTGCTCAGAGAAAGCTGGTTCGGGTTCGCTCAATTTTTTTGGAGCAGGTCTCTGCTGACTCTCATCCGACGAAGAGTAGCGGAGACTGATATGAATTTCCTCATCAACACGGGTGCGTTTTTTATATTACTAGACTTAACAACATTTGATGGCATTATAGGCTTTGATCTATTAACACAGGTAGTGGCGTCCCTTTGTTTAGCCTCAGGTCAACTTAAGTGGGGTACGGAAGTCGATTAGACCTCCTTCCACACTTTTCCCAATGTGAATTTCAAAAACATAGATTGTTCAGAAGCACCCCACTAATTAAAAATGCGAAGATGCTAAAGACCAGTCAGAGCTTTTGCAGTTCCGAACGAATCATTGCCATACAATACCTCAGTCGTGGCTACCATTAGAACCATAAACGAGGAAACAATTTACGGCAGGCTTTATCCTTACCCCATGGGAGCAGCTAATTTCGTTAAGAATGAAATTAAACACCTGCTAAAGAATGGCATAATACAGAAGTAGGTCTCCCCTTACAATAACCCAATATGGATAGTAGATAAGAAAGGCACTGACGAGGCAGGAAATAAAAAAATGAGATTGGTAATAGACTTTCGTAAACTAAACGAGAGAACTGACAGTTTCCCTATGTCAAACATCTCTATTATATTGAAAAATTTAGGCAAAGCTAAACTTTTCTCGACTGGTTAGCACCAGATTGAAGTGCGAAAATGGAACAATAGGTTCAGTTCTCTGAAGCGCAACAACGGGCGTTTCAGAAGTTGTGCAATATTTTGGCAGCGGAAGATGTCATGCTCAGGTACCCCGACTTTAAGAAGACTTTCGATCTTACGACCGACACTTCGGGCCACGGTATAGGTGGGGTCTTGTCTCAAGAGGGTCGTCCTATCACAATGATTTCCATAACATTGAAGAATAGCGAGGTTAATTATGCATATTTATTATAATGAGAGATAACTACTGGCCATTGTATGGTCACTTGCCAAGCTAAGGCACTTTTTCTATGGGGTGCAAGATATAAACATCTTCACTGACCATCAGTCGTTGACCTTTGCAGTTTCCTAATCTAATCCAAATGCGAAGATCAAAAGGTGGAAAGCACGCATTGATGAGTCCATTGGACCTGACTCTTTTACAAACCTGGTAAGGACAATCTGGTTGGGGATGCCTTATCGAGACAGCTCAACGCTGCAAATGTACAGGACATGGATTCTTGCGCGGCAACGATCCATAGCGAGGCCTCTCTGACCCAGGCTATTGGAACAACAGACAAACTGTTTTCAAAATCAAAAAGTGCTGAAAGAGGCACGCTTCCCCTTAAGACGCAGTTTTATTTTGTTTGGAAACACGAAACGTTACATAATCAACTATACTTCTATTAAATCGTTGCTGGAAGAGCTCGAAGACGTGATTTCACCCAAATGCGTTAACGCTCTCCACTTGTGATCTGCATACATAAAAATGACAAAACTAGCTAATGAAATAGTACAGAATGGCGGAACGTGTGCTATGGCTAAATACAATAGACAACCCAAAAAGCAGGATCTTGGCGAGACGCCGTTCCACTCACACGTAGTAGAAATGCACTCTAACGGAACTAGCCAGATGTCTAAAGTTAGACAGAGGAATAAGTGACACCATTCGGTCGTCGACAAAAGACCTGTCGATAGGATTAGAGAGGCCCAAACGCTCAGATCCAGGGAAAATGCCAAACGGTAGAACAGGGTCTTCGACGCAGGCGACAAAGTCTTGATCAAGACCAACCGGAGGCTCGAAAACAAACTCACCTTTTTGTGATGAGAAAACCGTGGAAGCAGACCTGGGGACCGAGGTCCTTATTAAAGGGAGGGTGGTCCACAAGGTCAACTGGACGTAATAACCTGAAGAATAAAATCCTTGCCAAGATATTAACTCTTGGTGTGCTTCTATCCTTTCACAATAGACAAGTGGAGATAAATAATAAGGTACAGGACCAAATTAATCAGCTCACAATCACCGTCAATCAGATTCTCAAGATTGCAAAAAATTCGCAAGTGGACACTGAACACTTGTAGGAAACGCTATGTTAATTACGCTAATTATGGAAATGCAATATTTAATGCTCGCCATAACTTTGGCAAAAGTAAATTGCTCAAATATTTTAGACCATATTGACTTGAGGAGCCCAACGACACCCATAGGAAAACTTTGGTCCGTGTCGTCCGTTAAGAACCTTCAGTCCAATTACGCTCAAGATTTCATCATTAAGTTCCCCAAGGTTAAGTTAGCATGTAAGAAAATTTCAATTTTCCCCGTCATTCATAAAGTAATGGACATCACCGTTGTGTAGTGCTTTAGAACAATTCATGCTCTTGGGAACTGCACCGTATCCAGTGGAGCGATGTTCTGCAAATTGTCGAAAAAGAGCTCATATTACAGACTGGTGGGTAGCTCATTGTGAAATCTAGCCGAGTAACTTAGAGCCAAACACTCAGGTGGACGAGGGAACGATAATTGTCAATGATAAGCCAGCAGAAGTGCAGGTGGATAATGGCCCCACAACCTGGATTCATGTCACGCACCTCATCACGTTTACCGATCTTGTTGTAGTAAATGGGACTCTCTAAATCAACCACAATATCTCCTCGGATAGAGTTCCAGGATCAGAGAACTTCCCTCTATTGAAAATTACGGCAAGTCAGAGTGTACTAAGTCCCCTATACCGGCAATCCAGCAAATCAGAGACCAGATGAACGATGACCAATACTACCGTGTATCGTTCATCGCAGGAGCCATCTGCTTTGCAGTCATTTGCATTGTGCTGACACTGTGGGGAGACACTAAGAAGAAATCAATCAAGTAGGTTAGGGAGGTGATGGCCAGTATAGGGTCGGCCGAGGGTGTCCTTAATTTTGAGCGGACGGACCAAACGTCTCGAACCCAAAGAAAACGCGTCGGTTCCGCTAATAAAACTTTTTTTACAGAGTCATGATTAGGAACTGCAGAATGTATGTATCCCAAAATTTTTATAAAACCCTGAATTTTCCGGGAAAGTGACGAAATGTGTATGACAGCCGAACCTAAATCGACTGCTGATCAAGATCAAGATTATATGCACTTCATTGGGTGTGGCGCGGCAAATTCTGTCTGTAAATATATTTACAAATTTTAAATTAAACGTTAACCGTAGCTAGACTACGTGTTACCCTCATACAGTCAGAATCGCTTAATATCATTCAGACACACACACCTACCGTCCTCGGCCGCAACTTGTTACAGTCTTTTGCGATTGTCTATTATCCGATTGAAGGCCTCCGTGGACCCGCGGATAGTTCGACTCCCACTCATGTCATTAGGCATAACCACAAAAGAAAATAAGGCTTCAGGCTTTGTCCCGATTGGATTGTTAAGGCCATATAATAATAATAATTATTTGATCGACGTGAAATTTTCAGCACATAGTTTTTATTCATGATCCGATTTTCCGAATTTGGTGCTTATCTTATATATAAAATTCTCATGTCACGGTGTAAGTCATTATACTACTCCGAAATGGCTCTAACCGATTTTCGTGAAATTTTGTGTATATATCAGTTAGGCCTGAGGATCGAGCAACATCTATTTTTCATCCCTCTAAATGTTAAGAGTGGTTAACCACGAATTATTTTATTTTATTTTTTCGAAAAAAGTTTTTGATTTTTTTTTTTATGGTACAGCATATAGCAAATAAATTCAAATTTTTTATTAAAAGAATGAAAAGATGAATAAATGATCAATAAATGATGATTTGTTCATTAAACGTACAAACCTGTCAAATCAAGTGTGCGTTGAGAAATTTATTTTTGATAAAATGTCTCGAAAGTTAAGGGACTGTTATATTTGTTTGTTACTGCGTTCTGCAATTTATTTTTTGAAAAATATCTAGAATGTTCAGGTGTTAATATTTGTTTGTTTTAGACAACGTTTCTACAATGTTCAAATATTACTTTCAATAATTTAATTCAATAATTTTAATGCCAAAAAAACGTATAGGGGCCAAAATGAGTTATCGAACGGTCAATGCTACAGCCGCGCGAGATATAAGAGCACGAAGATCGGGCGAACAAATCGAAGAAGATAATGAAAATGTGCGTGTGAGCATGGCGCAGTTACGTCAATCACTATCGCAAGAGGTACGAGATGAACGTAATCAACAAAGACAACTCGACGAAGAGAAGCGAGTAGATTCATAGTTAATCGTCGAGAGTGCTCCACTGCGGGTATACCCTGACACCACAGGCATACGCACACATATACAATACACACTTATTCCGTTAGACAGCGTGAGCTGAAGTCGGCGCTGCGTCTGCCGCCTTTCCCATAGGTGAATATTTGCACTCTTTTGCCAATAACTTCTGTGTTTATAATCCGATCCACTTGAAACTTTCAGTATAAGTTCAAAAATTACACCTGTTTATATTTTTTTTTGATTTTCGGGGGAAAGGGGCGTGTTATTAACAATTTGAGAAACTGCTTTCAATGAAAACCTACATGCAGAATTTCGTGCATCTATCTCTAATCAGATAGCCGCCAGGTGACATAATGAATTTTCACCTTTTGGCATTTTAGCCCGTTTTCAACCACTTATGAGTCTTATAACTTCGGTGTTAATGATCCGATCGTTCTGAAATTTTCAGGAATGGTTTATGACATTGTCATCAATAAATGTTATGGATCGAACTATTTCGATAATGATTGTAGAACTTATAATCACTTATCTAATTCACGACTCTAGCATGAAAATTGTTATTTCTAAACACATTTTGTCACTTTACGGGAAAATGGAGGGTGCATCAAAATTTTGGGAAATTCCATTCTGCGGTTTCTAATCATGAATTTGGTGTCGATTGCTCAGCTCACATTTCTTAATGGTATACAATACAGTCTTGTAGACATTTACATTCATCTTTGATGAAACAAACTGCAGCTCGCAAGTTCCATAAAACTATATGGCTCCCCAAACCATTTCGCCTCCTGTACAAGAGTGTTGACGACTCAAAAAGCATTCCTCTTTTCGCAAATCGTGGAAATAATAGTTGTAGCTATCCGGTCCGTCGAGATTGAACTTTTTTTCGTCGGAGAAGATCACAGCCTTGTTCCATGTCATGTGATCCCGCGCAAATCGAAGTCGTGCTTCCTTCCGTACAGCATTGAGAGGAGGTTTTTTTTATTATTTTTAATCTCTAAGTGTTTAGTACTCTGAATAACTCGTTTTACCGTTGCCAAACCTCGATCCTTGATTTTACTGGCAGAGAGGTGGGAAATCGAAGCAGTTCGAAGGATGAGTCGCCTTTTTGATGCCGTTGAAGCATATTTTTTTTTCTTCCTTTCATTTTTTTCCCGTAATCGGCTTCATTACGAAGAAAATTGCTCACCACGTTTTGGCTTCGACCAATCTTCTTTGCAATTTCACTATGTTTTAGACCAGATTCAATATAGCATTTAATTTTACCTTTTTCAAAATCGGTAAAAGATTTTCCCCAACCCATATTAAAAAAAATGGTAGCAATTACTTTATATTTAAGTAGACCAAAGAAATTAAATGTTTTCAATCACGCAGTCAATCAAAAAGTGAAGTCAATGTTGTCTATCCTAATCAGATGAGCCAAAAATAGACCCACATTTTGGGAATTTCACGTTGAAAACCAAATTCTGATTTACCGTTGCATAGAACCCGTTCCTTTTTTTGTCATATTATGAGTAAGCAAAGGAATGTTCAAAACAAAAAAGAAAGAATGAAAAAATGCCATAGGAACAAAGAGAGAAGAGAAAATAGAACATATAATTTTCAAACCTATTCAGTTGAGCGGCACTGTATGTATGTTTGTGTTTGTGTGTATCTGTATAATAATAATTTTAATATATTATAATGCCATTTCTCGATTGAAATCAGGGTATTCTTGACTGCAGCATTTTATCTTGTAATTTATAAGAATTCAAGTTAAGTTTTCAATTTGGTTGTTATCTTCTTGCCCTTGAGAGTCCGAAGTTCAGTTTACAACTAACTAAGCCTAACTACAGCTAATCCCACGAAGCGATGTGTTTCTCTTGGTACTCACTGAGTAGGTATGGCAGGCTCAGTTTCTTTTTGTCCGATCTGTCATATTCACCTGTGGGATTGCCGAGACAAGGCGCTTCTAATAGGCTGTGTTTTGAACTAGCCGCCATTCTTCATCAAGCAGGTCTCAGTGAGAAATATCCAGGTCGTGTGCCGCTATGTACCTAGCGTAGAGGGGATGAGTTTTGTGCAATTTCCCACGGCGGAGGTGCTTGGCCTCCATTCGGCGACGATGTTGTTGCCCTCTATTCCTAAAACTGTCTTCTCCTACTGAATGGAATAAATTCTAATTTAAATTCCAATAAGAGATACTTATATCACATTATTTAAGATGTTCATATTTCAATATCGGCGATGACAAGAATTGAAGCAGTAAGTTTTCCAAATCTGCAACTAGATTTTCGAGATTTGCAATTATTATTTATTAATTAGATATTCTAGGTCAGTAATTACTATTAAATTTTTTGCTCTGAGATGGTCTCTGCTTCTATATTCAAAAACTGGTTTTTTGAAACAATTGACCGGTTTGCCGGTTGTTTCGATTTTATAGGTTATGGATTACTCATTGTGGATGGTCACAACATCTGAATCTGAGTCATTGTTCAGTGCATTTACTTGTTGTTGTGTCAGCTGCATATTTTTCCTTCACAGGCTTATAGATAAATTTTACGCCGTGCTCGTTGATAAATAATTTGCGGATCTTTATCTTTGGGGTTTTGTCAGAGACCGCAAACGTCCTCGGCTGGTGATCCGTAAATTTCTCAGATTTTTTAAGAACCAAACTATAGCTAATGTAAGAGGAATCTCTCATTTGTCGCATAGTTTTGTCCCGCTGTGTTCGGGATATCATTGTAGTAGGTCGACCGATTTGTGACAATTCCGCCCCGAGGCCGAGGCTCGATGCATCTTCTTAAAGTCAGGAAATGCCAATAAGACATCCGCAGGGCGTGGCTATCGATGCGCAGTTTCTGATAATGCAGCGATAATAGCTGGAAAGACCTGCTATTTCATATTCTTATTCATATTCCTCCCAGATTTGCCATAACCCTTATTGTTATTGCATTTTGATCGGTTGTCTGTAACGAGAGGAAGTGCCATCATCCATGTGTTCGGGGGGGCGGAGCAGTCTGATCTTGAATAACTTGTGCTCGGGCCATGCTGCTTGAAGCGGCCAGTTAAGGATCTGGTTTTTGAATTTTGGGAATTGAGGGTTCCTTCTCGGACATTCATTCTTCTAATTTTCAAAATTTTGCTGAGATTGATGGCGCCAGCCGGTGGAAAGCTAACCCGCATTTTTCTCCGTTCGCTCCTAATTCTGTTTTGCAAAGTTAGTGACAAAAATGCTCCTTTGATTGCTCGACTCTGCCTCTTGAACAAAGGTCAGTACTGTTGGGAGATCTTGAAGTTGTGGGAAAACTGGCATTTTATTGTCAATTTTATTGATAAGTAGCATTAGCTTATTTTCTATTTCGATGTAATACTTCAGTAAGGGCATCTCACCCTGACGCAGTCACCATATTTCATAGAATGGCAACTACTTGGTAGTGTCTGCTGATGCCATTATAAGGTTCATATATCTTATATGCTGCATTAGCGGAATGTCTCCAAGAAACAAATTTTTCCTGTTTGCCACAAAATTCGCAGACGGATTTTTCAATATCAAGTGGTTCATTGCATATAAAATCTTTAGAAATAGTGAAATCTTGATATCTATATTTTCGGAGTATTTGTCTTAAAAGAATTTATTTGATGGGCAAGTTCATTGATTTACTCTTGAAATTCTAACATGTTTTTATAAAGCAACCTTTATGGCTTGCATGGCTCGAAGAGTAACAGCATCCATTGTGGATTGTTGATCGCTGTTGATGAGCGGGGGATCGAAATCGCTAAGCTGGTTGTGATCTCAATTGATCGTCGGGTGATTGAACGGGCTTTGATTTTTTCTAAAGCTTTCGTGTAATAAGTTCTTCTTCGCTTTACATGTGAAAATTAGCTTTTATATTTATGGTGCAGCATAAGCATAACGGGGATTCAACCAGAATGGCGCTTCCAATAAAAAAAATGAACATCTCACTTACATGTTTTCTTTTCATTTTCCTCAAGCTATTCTAAAATCTTGAACTCTGATGTCCGATGCCACCACTGATGTTGTTGTCCGTATTTTCAGTTACACGCGTGTTCGGCTCTTGGTCCACAAATTTATTTTAGGATTAAAGCCACCGATGGTGAATATGGCATGTGCAGGTGTTGCTGCTATTCCCTTTAATAGTCGTAAATTTTGTTGTGATCTTCTTGAAGATCAGAATACAAGTAACTAAGCTAAGCTAATCCCACGAAGATATGCTCTATCAGGTTTTAGGCTTTCCATCGGCAATTCAGCATATTAAGGTCGCCATTAATGCTCGTTAAAACTCTGCATTTTATATATGTATTCGGCATGTATATACAAAAAGTAAATATTTTTTTGGAAACTTTTGATTCACTCCATATTATCTCGCGAATTAAAGAAAATTGTTAGTATAATAACGCCATAACAACCCTATCGGGTCACAGTCTAAAGCAATATTTGTCTTTATTTCTACTTCCTTTACTGAAAAAAAAAGTTCGAGAATCGAAACAGAACGTTGACGATCTTAATATTATCACTACTGGACCACCATGGGATTTCATTCAACAGCAGCAGCTGCTGGAAGAAGCGATATTAGCAGGAAATTTTCAATTATGCACAGTTTTTGAGCATATTTCTCTGTAATTTGGAGCATCAATAGATAATGACAAACATTGTGGTACAAAAAAAATCAAGGTAATACATCCCATCCCTCGCTTTGTGAAGTGAAACGACGCTAAGTGAATTAAGATTTTCTATAGTAAACCATGTAAAGATCGAAGATGGGTTACAGGGTTACAAAAATACTACTTTTTAAAAAGAAAAGTGTACAAAGTAAACATTAAAAAACCAAATTAACATTTCATTTTATTACATATACATATAAAACGAAAAAAACTAGTTCAGTTAAAACAAAATAAATTCTTCAATTACAATTAAATTAGTTAATCACTCTCTAAAGAATCTTTAGTGTCTGTTGTCGTAGGCCGGTTTTCTTTAAAAAAAATTTAAAAATTTTTTTTGTCAGCGTCAAATACATTTCCTTGTAGCAATTGATATTCGTAGCTACCGCTTGGGACACTGTAAGACTCTTTTCGCTTTAATGTCAGACTCCCCCATACCTTCAAAATTACTCCTATTCTCTTTGCGACAAAGCACAACTCAATAATTGATATGCGACACTACTTCAAGCAAGTTATTGGAATAAGTGAGCCCAAACAACAAAAGGGGTTTTGCCGCATTTTACTTGCGTAGATGTTGCCACAACTAAGATGTTGCCACCCTTTGAAAAAAATAATCACCACTCCATCCTAAAACAACGCAACATCGAGAATCTAACGACGCACAATGAAAACAACGCAAAACGAAACGATGCAATGCGAGGGATAGGTGTAGTTGAAAAATATGGTACATGATTCACCGTTTAAATTAAATTTTAGTGCAAATTACACTTAAATGAAATACGTAAATATAATATTCACGTTGTCCCCACAATTAGAACATATCGTGTTGATATTATATTTGATTGTCAAGCAAGCATATGTTCATTAACTTATTTTATTTTTTTGAAAATTTAATTAAGGATTCAAATAAAAAAAATTTCATACCCATTCTTGTCCATATTCATCAACTAAATCCTCAACATCTTTTGAGTCCCAATCATGCCTTATGCCTAAAAGCCTTGATGGAAGAAAGCCGTGTTCCGCCATAATTGCAAAGAAAGTAAAAAAGCATGCGACAGTTTGTATAACTCCAATTTGAAGATACGCCATTAAAATAAGTCTGCATTAGAAATTAAAAAATGTGCATTAAAATAACGTGATATTTACATTAAATAACCATACTTTTTGTTAACCAAACGGTCCTCAAAAGGATCGCGAGGCATTCTTGACATTATATCAGATTCAGCTCTTTCATAAGCAAGAGATATTGCTGGTACCATGTCAGTACCTATATCTATACACAGAATGGCAATTGTGCCTAGAGCTAATGGTATATCAAACATCATGAATAATAGAAATGGAGTTATTTCTGGAAGATTTGAAGTTAGGGTGTAAGCGATAGATTTCTTTAAATTATCAAATATGAGGCGGCCTTCCTCTATACCAATTACGATGGAAGCAAAATTATCATCAAGTAGAATCATATCAGCAGCTTGTTTAGAAACATCTGATCCTGCTATTCCCATAGCGACCCCTATATCAGCGCGTTTTAGAGCAGGCGAGTCATTGACTCCATCACCAGTTACTGCAACAATTTCACCCCGTCTTTGACAGGCTTCCACTATGATAAGCTTTTGCTGGGGGGAAGTACGTGCAAAAACAATTTCTTTATGATAGTATATAACCGCATCAATATCCTCTGGCATCATTTCTCGCAATTCACCGCCATGCACAACTATAGCATTCGCTTGACGAGGATCGACTTCACCGATTGAAACACCCAGATTTTTTGCAATATCTTCTATTGTAGGATTGGTTATTATGCCCACACTCCTAGCTATAGCTTTTGCAGTAATTGGATGATCGCCAGTAACCATAATTACACGTACTCCGGCTGTGCGGCATTTGGAAACTGCATCGGGCACTGCAGCTCTTGGCGGATCAATCATTGATATTAAGCCCAGAAAACGAAGATTTGTTAACGGAAAATTTGGGGGTTCGGTGCTAAATTCGTAAGACTGTGGATACTCTTCTTTCGATAGTATAAGATCAGCGAACCCCAAAACTCTCTCACCCATCCCACCCATTTCCATGTATGCCGCCTCAAATTGTTCTTTCAGGCTTGTAGTTAATGGTACAGTGTCACCGTGATGGATTATCATATTGCATCGATCCAAAATGCGCTCCGGTGCGCCCTTCATTTCTACTATAAAAAATGCGTCTTCATAATGAAAAGCATGTACCGATACTTGGTATTTCTCTGTTGAATTAAATGGTATTTCGGCAATTTTGAAATGCGCGCGACGCACCGGACCTACGCTTCCATACACTGTGTCCGCAAATTTTAGTAAAGCTGCTTCGGATGCCGTGCCATTAACATCTTTCTTATGAGTACTCACCTCTTCTTGGCCACCCTTAAAATCGGCTGCATTGCACAAAACTGCACATAACAGAATTGCACTAAATGACTTATCTTCTTTATTAAATTCGGAGCCTTGAAACGTTTCAGTGACATTAGATTCAACAATAGTTTGATTATACCATAAGTGGGCCACGGTCATTCGATTTTGAGTCAGCGTTCCAGTTTTGTCCGAGCATATTGTTGAAGTTGATCCCAATGTCTCAACGGCCTCCAAGTTTTTGACTAAACAATTTCTGAAGGCCATTCTCTTAGCTGTAAGAGTCAAGCATACCGTTACGGTAGCAAGTAGACCTTCGGGAACATTGGCCACTATTATTCCGATGAGAAATATGGCAGCATCAAGAAAGGTATATCCAAGAATCAAAGAAATAACAAAAAACGATAGACCCAAAATAACGGCAAAGACAGTAATAATTCTTATAAAATGTTCGATTTCTTTTGAGATTGGTGACTGAACTTCGTCTAATCCCGCAGCTAGATTAGCAATTCGACCCATTACAGTTCCGTCACCAGTGGCAATTACAACTCCCCGGCAAGTCCCTTCAATAACATTAGATGAGAAAAAAGCCAAATTTTTCGTTTCCAATGGATTGTCATGTGTGAATTCTGTAGATCTAGCTTGAGGTTCGGATTCACCAGTTAGGGACGAGTTATCCACCTTAAGACTACGAGACTCTAGTATGCGTATGTCAGCTGGAACACGATCGCCAAATTTAACTTCCACAATATCACCAATAACAAGTTCTTCTGCTGGGATAGTGTTGATTTCCCCATCACGTATTGCTGTGGCATACTGCGGTACGAGATTCTTAAAAGAATCCATTATTGTAGAAGATTTATGCTCCTATCCTAAGCAAAATTTAATATTATTCATGTTTTGACTGAAAAATATACCAATTTTCAAGGTTCTGAGGATATACCCCTGCAGAGAGTTCATTCCACAAAAATTTCTTAAGTTTTAGAAATAAAATCAAATTGTAAGCTATGCCTTTATACTCGTTTAAAATTAAGGGCTTTAAAGCTTACATTTTTTGTTTTGGAGGAATTGGCAAAAAATTACTTCATTGACTTTAAAATCGCTTAATAAAACTACACTAATCTAAATATCCTGTCCCGCCCAACAAGAGGTGCGAGGTTCGAGGCCCGCTCATGCATTTAGGCATGACCCTCCTTGAAGGTTGTGGCGTAGGATTTGAAATCCACCCACATAAAAATGTTCTTCAGTGAAGGAAGCAGAAATAGAGGAAAATAGAGCTTCAGGTTTTGAACCGAAAGGGTTGTTATGGCCATATAATAATAATAATAATAATCTAAATATGCGCCAAATCCAGTTCATTTAATAAAAGTTGCCCGATTCAATTATGGTGAAATAGATAATAATGTAAAACAAAGACAGAATGGACAAAACGACTTTTGAAAAAATTATGAAAGGCTCGTGACATTTACATCGGAGATCAATCTTTTGATCCAAAGATCAATCTTTTGGTCAAATAAGCCTCCATCATAAAATACTCACTTAAGACCTCATAACTTAATGCTATCTCACCATTTCGGATTTCGAGAAAAGCATAGAACGAGTGCAAAAGTCAATCGAATAACCCCGGAAATACGTACTGTGTTCGACAACCGGCAATATTTTTATACCCTGATCCCATTTAAAAATTGGGAAAAAGGGTATAATAGTTTTGTTGGAATGTATGTAACAGGCAGAAGGAGGCGTGGCAGACCCCATAAAGCATATAAATTCTTGATCAGCCGAGTCGATTTAGCCGTCCGTCGGTATGAACGCGCCGATCTCGGAAACTAGAAAAGTTACGGACTTACGGACTGAAGAAAGTGAAACAGAAAAATTGAAAAATTTACCAACAATTTAAACATAAACTCGTATTTATTTTCATAATAATACATAATAGGAAGCAAAAAATAAAAAATAAATTCTTTTTTTTTTAAAACTAATTTATATTAATACTTATTATTATTTTTATTTAATTTTTAAAATTTGTATAAAAGGACTTTAAAAAAATTATGCTATCTACCGATTTTGGCCCAAGTCGGTTTCTTTTGTCTGTAATTACATTTCCAGCCAAAGAAAAGCCAGAAAAAGAAAGATA
>JBANCY010001044.1:0-14933 GCA_037040045.1 Phorticella flavipennis | reverse complement strand
GAAATTTAGTATGTAGGTGTCCATTAGTCTTATACAGAAAGTGGCATCAAAAAAATGTTTCCATTTTAAATTGATCCCCCCCAAATTAGAAAAGTGCTTATATTTTCTAAAATCCTTTTCATAATGATTCGAATTCTAGAATATATATTTATTACAATGTCTTTCCAATCCTGAAAGTTTCAAAACGATCGGATCATAAACAACGAAGTAATATGACTCAGAAGTGGCCGAAAACGGGCATAAATGGCAAAAGGTGCAAAATGCATTATGTCACCTGGCAGCAGAACGTTTGTAGCTAGAGGCACGAAATTCTGCATGTAGGTTCTCATAGATAATGCGCAAAATGAATTTTCTCAAATTTTGGATGCCACGCCCCCCTCGCCCACAAATCAAAAAAATTAATTAACAGGTGTAATTTTTTGATTTTAAAATAGATTTTCAAAACAAGTATTTAGAAAAGATATTTCGAGCTTAGTATGAGAGTTTCAAATCGATCGGATCGTAAACACAGAAGTTAACGATATTAAGCGATGCCGACAACACTGCACTGTTGGGATCATCACTAAATGGGTATCTCGTAGTCGATCCCACTCGACTAGAGCTTTCTTACTTGTTTTAAACATAAATAATGGATTTATTTTATTTAAGCTGCTTGGGCTAAGAAAGAGCAATATTGGAACAATATTTTGTGAATTTTTCATTGAAATCCCAAATTTAATAACTAATTTCTTAATTAAAAAGAACTTTGATTACTTCTTACAAACGCTCTAAGCATTGGACAAACCAGTGCATGGACACAACATATTTTTATGAACTTCCCAAGTATATTAAATATATTTTCTCTAAAAAATATTAAAAACCGCTAAGCCGTCCAAAGGCGGTCCTAGGGGTTTAAGAGAATTTAAGCCACGAGTTTCGTGACAAGAAAAACTTAATATTACATGGCGACAATTTATAAATCCATTTGGTGGTCATCTCTTTCGGCTATCATGATAATTTTGATACTGAACGAGGCGAAAAACTTCAGAATGAAGTGCAAAGTAGAGCTGGGAGAATATCCACTTCTCTTATATCCCGACTTACTTAGACTTTATTAGAAAACATCCTAGGGATTTAAACATTTTTTTGTGAGTCGGCTATCTACCTTTTCCCATCTCTAATTATCATTAACTATGATACGCTTGTCACTTCGCCTGCTGCCCAGAGCTCAAAAAATATGGATAGTCTGGTTCAAGGTTTTTCCAGAAAACGCTTGACAAAGCACAAGGGAAATGTACCCTAACCACAGAGAAGAGCTCGCTATACAAATATTCAATATATTTTTAGTTAGAATCACAAGTTGTGCAATTCTGGATTTATTCCTAGAAATAGTTAGACTTTGAGTCCAAATCATTGTGAAACTTAATCGACATGAACTAGTACCTTTTGTGATATTCCCGGAAGCAGTCGAATTTCTACGAAAACCAAACAAAGGAAATAGAAATTTATCAGAAAAGGCAAACTCTTTAGATTTGACGTCAAATGCAGATTGATTGAATTTTCATTGCCAGCGTTTGAAACAAGTCCCAGGAACAAAGAGTTTGAAGAGAATATTCCAATAAAATCTTTCCAGCGAATTTTAATGAACTCGCAAAAAACTTTCCCAGTAAACGATACACGTAACAAATGGCAAATGCCACGCCTATCCAACGCCTACCGTCAAATACCGTCAAAAGTCAATAAAAACGCATTTCAATAAAACGATAAAACGCAATAAAAACCGCAATAACAAGGAACCAGAAAGACACAGAAATTGGTATATATGTAGTACTATATGTAGGTCAAAGTATGTACATATTGTATACACCATATACGTATGTTACCTAGATGAGAACAGAACAGCGTAAGCATATGAAGGGGCAACGGTGATGCAGGCAAAAGTTTGCATATGAATCTATATCTGTATCTGCATCTATTCAAAGTTTCGGCAAATCGGTAGCTTCAAAACAAAAGCCAAAAGCCAATTGCTAAAGAGTTTAATAGAATTTTTTTTATTTTCATTTTTTTTTTTGCGAAATGGTCAATATAAATATGATAATACTATAAAATTACGAAATTTAAGCTGAATCTAAACCAAGATTTGCAAAACGTATTCTATACATAAACTTCGTTCTTATTTAATTTACGATATTAGGATGGATAAATATTTTGAATACCACTTTCTGTGTTATATACATTTCGTCACTTTCCTGGAAAATGGAGGGGGGTATCAAATTTTGGGGAAATTGCATTCTGTAGTTTCTAATCATTCTATCGAGTTGGGTGTGGTTTTTATCGAATATCTGGCCAAGGGGGCATGGTATTATCAAATGCTCAACACACTTCATCTCCGTATGGTACATACGGATCCTCATGCCAAGTTTAAAGTCTCTAGCTCTCATACCCCTTCCAAAAACAACGCGTTCATACAGAATATCGGACAGACAGATATGGCTTTATCGACTCGGTTAGTGACGCTGATGAAGAATAAGTATACTTTATGGGGTCGGCCACGCTTCCCTCTGCCTTTTACATACATTGCAAAAGAACTATTATACCCTTCTTCCCATTTTTCAAATAAGATCAGGGTATAAACATAAATATTGAAGTTATAAGACTCAGAAGTGACCGAAAACGGGATAAAATGGTCAAATGTAAAATATGCATTATGTTACCTGGCGACATAACGTTTGTAGCTAGAGGCACGAAATTTGACAGGTAGGTTCTCATAGATGATGCGCAAATTGCAGTTCTTCCAATTTTGGATGCCACGCCCCTTCCCCGCAAATCAAAAATATTAGATAACAGGTGTAATTTTTTGATTTAAAGAAGATTTTCAACACGCGTATTTTGGATTGTATTTCAAACTTCCACTGAAAGTTTCAATTTTATCGAATATGTAACAGTATTTCTAGACGGGGATCAGGGTATACCCGCAGTCGAGCACTTTAGACTGCAGCACTCTTGTTTGACTTATTTTCCCCGATTTCTGCACAAAATGCGTGATATTTGGCCTAAATGAAACTAAAAACAATAACATATTGTTTACTGTTTTTTTTGGGGCTTGTAAAATCGGTTATTGGCGTTTAACGGGTTGACACAGAGCGTCACGCATTGAAGTTGGAAGGGCGAGGGTGTTGGGTGGGCGAGGGTGAGGAGGAGCTAGGAGGCGCTGTAGAGATATGAAAGTAGACATTATGACGCACCTGTGCCTAATAAACACACGGGAAGGAAACAACGGGAAGGGAACAACGTTGACATACTCATCGTTCAGGCAATTGACAACATCCCACACAACAATTGTAAATTAAGCTGAAAATCATAAGCGAAATTCATATACACAGTTGTCCAGCTGCAAAAGAAAGTCAAAACTCTGCTCTGAGCCTTTGCCCCGTCTTCCCCCGTCCCCACGACTAGAGAAATACGGCAAGCATATGGCCTCCGCCGCCCACAGAGCCTTCAATCCGTAGAGCGTGCCGGAGACTTACAACATCAAGTGTAGCTTCATTTGGGGCGTCGGGGCAGGCGGTAGGTGGCGTTTCGTTGTTGTTGTTGTTGTTGTTTATGAAGTGGCCACGTTATGCACTCAACACATGATGGCAACGCTCATACGCTACGTGCCACGGCATGCGACTCGGTTTCTAATTGTTATTGTTGATCCACCCACCTCCCCCCGCCCAAGGAAGAGAAGGGGAGGAGAGCGAGAAAGAGTCAAAGTGCTTGACAGCAGCAGAAGAAGAAGAAGCGAGACACGACAACAATGAGGACCAGAGTTTGCTTTTTGAAAGGACATCCAACCCAAGTAATTAGGGACTACATAAAAACGTCGCCATTTACAAGTAGAAAAAAGAAGAGAAATCGATTCGCCGAAGAGGTTATATCCTTCTCGAACTGAGCCCAAAAGTACGCAACGTTTTTCTTTCCGATTGAATGATGCATATCTTTCGTGCTTATAAGTCAATACTCCCGACATTTTATGAATAACATGAATATTAAAGTGTCAACATAAATGTGGGGCAATATAAGGAAAATTATAGGAAACATACCAGAAACCAAAGATACCTTTTGATATATCTTTATGAAAGTCGAGTGGTACTAGTTTATGTATATTATGGATACAAACAGATCGACGGACAGACATGATCCATGCAATATCTTGGTCTTCTAAAAATTCAGGAGGTTACTTTAAGAGTTCTACAACGTTTCCCTTACTATGCACCAACTTAAGCACAAAGACAACAACTATCTCTTTTGTGGTTTTCCTTAAGAATAATGTTAGGATACATGAAAATTCTTGTTTAGTATGTCGGCCTAACATCGATCGAAACTTATGATGTGTGTACGCGGGCGGGATCAGCTGGGTTTGGGTGTATAATGAGCTGCTGAAATCGAACGATACTATCACGAGAAAGGTATTATTTTTATATGGCCATAACAACCCTGAAGCAATATTTTTCCTTTATTTCTGCTTTCAAGTTCTCCGCCAAAACCTACTATTTCTAGGAGGTTCATGCCTAATGACATGAGCGGGACTCGAACTCGCACCTCTTGTTTGGCGGGACAGTGTGCTATCCACTGAGGTCCCTTTATAGGAAACCACATGTAAGTCGGGGGTCGTTAAAGCTTATTTTGAAACGCCTCGTTGGGAACTCCTAAAAAGACGAACTGTTCTTCCGAGCTAATATCCGGAAATTTACAGAAAGTTGGGAAAAATAAGTGGCTAGCCATGTGAAATACTTTGAATAATCGCATTGTAACCATTTTTTGCTCAAGAAAGTTTCAAAGTTTGATAAAAATAACCCCTAAGACTAATTTCAACTTATAATATAATGAAAACATAATCGCTCATCATGCAGAGGATGACTAATACTCGGGAGGTGCAAACGAATATAACCTTACTAAAAAAATTCAAATTTTGAATCATTATTTGCACCATTTCCTACAAAAATTTAAAGTTGAAAAGCTCAAAAATCATATATCATATAACATTATTATACTGACTGACCCCACATTCTGATTTTTTTGTTGTTTTGTTTTTTAACAACTTTTCAATGTCTTGAAAGTATTATTGTTTGCCTCATTGAAAGCTTTAAAAGATTTGTCTACATTTTGGGCATTAAGTATACGAGACATGGGCCGGGATGTTTGCTCACTTTGCATATTGTCAATAAAAAAAATAGAAGATAGAAAAAATATAGCCAAACAATGAGCTGGCCCCAAAAATGTGAGCACCGCATGGGCGTACTTAAAAAAAAAATAAAAAAATATTGTATATAAAAAATATAAGAAAAAAACGATGAGGGAAACCGAACAGAGAGTAAAACAAAAACGAATATTTAATAAAACCAATAGGTATGTCTGTGAAATTAGCCATGGCCAAAATTGGTAATGGGTTTTAAGCTTGTCGCCGGCTTTGGGCATGAAACGAATTTGTCGTTGTTGTTGGAGTCGGAGTCGGAATCGGCATTTGGCCCCAAAAGGCAATCGCCACACGCACCAGACGATGACGACAAGAAGACTAAAGACTAAAAACTAAACTATAGACTATAGAGAGAAGACGGCAAAAGGGGTAATCGATAGTCATCAGATGGTGGAGTTAGACATTTGGTTAGATTTGACAGATTTGATGCATACATAAATAGCTAGTGAATGAAAGAGACAGTCCCAAAAAGACCTCTTTCGACCTAAAGAGACCTAAAAGGAGCAGCTACAATAGTGTCAGATACCCTGTACTCTTATTTAGTATCTTATCTAGTAGTCCATAAACATAAGATATATATAATATATATATCCACCCATTCGTCTGCTCATATGCCATAAAGTTATCATTATTATTCCCAATTATTTTTTCCTAAAAACACGTAATTCAAGTCGAGCATCAAAATGTTTATTTATTTTATGCTTTTTCTCTGGTATTTTGCATGTTTCCTCTTCTGAAATTTAGTAAGAATTTTTCTATAGCATATATGTTACTATTGTATATTTCAACTGAAACTGTTCAATAAATACAAATATGTTTATGATTCTGTATAAAATGAGAGAACGAGAGCTCCAGAATTTAGACTAAGCTCCGAATGGCACCCGGCACCCGGCACCAGGCACCGAACCAACCTCCATCGAAACGTTTCGTTGACATTTTTCTATGAAATATTATTTTAGTTTTTTTTACAGAGAAAATACAAGTAAATCTTATTATTATATGCCAGTTGTCATTGTCAATCGATCTGATTATTGGGGAGGTGGAATATTTTGTGGTTCATTAGAGCAAGAGTGGTGGGTTCAAACCCACGAGCCTACAAAATCACTGAAATTACTATATAGTAGACCAATTTATGGTATCTAATGAAATATTTCTTTATTTTAAGCAAAACTTTTATGCATTAAGTCTTCTGGAAAAAATGGAAATGGAGGGTTGTATCAAAATTATAGGAAATCCCCTTTTGCAGTTTCTACTCATGACCCTAAATGGCCAACTTGTAGTTGATAGCTCTATAACTGCAAAAGTTATAGCCATTTTAGCGAAAAACGAATTTATCGATTATCGGGCGAAGGGAGCGTGGTATCATTGAGTGCTCACAGCAAGTCTCACAATTCCACACGTTTCAACAGACAGGACTAAATCGAATCTATTGATATTTATGAAGAAGATATATACTTTATTAGGTCTGCCACGCCTCCTTTTGCCTCTTATATATATTTGCATAAGCTTATTATACCGTTCCTACCAATTTTCTATTGGAATCAGGACACAAAAGCCAATAGTTGCGATATAAAAATTGTAATTATAATTATTATATGGCCATAACAACCCTTTCGGGTCAAAACCTGAAGCTCTATTTTCCTTTATTTCTACTTCCTTGACTGAAGAACATTTTATGTGGGTGGATTTCAAATCCTACGCCACAACCTTGTTTTTCTAGGAGAGTCATGTCTAAAGGCATGAGCGTGCCTCGAACCTCGCACCTCTTGTTTGGGGGGGACAGTGCGCTATCCACTGGACCACCGAGGCCCAAAAAAAAATTGTAATACCATTAACAAAAATAGACATAACAATTAGAAAATGAGAAAATGTTGTGATTTTAGATAGCATATTTTAAAAGAGCTTTGCTTAAGTTTTCAGCTAAAAATATAACTATAACCATAAGCGAATCCCCTAATAAACTTCAGATAAAGCTTAAGAATTATAAGTTCAGGAACAAAAAAATTAAGCTAAAGTTGAGTTTCTACAGTTGGCTGATTTTTTAATGTTTGAGGTAGAATAAGAAGTGAAAATTTGTTAGATAAATTTATAGGGTTTTATAGGGTAAGCAGGAGGTAACCTCCACTGTTGGCCTAAGATAGAGGTCTTTGTATATCTTGTAACTGATTCCATTTGCATATTTAGTCATGGCAAGTGAACCAAAACGGGGCCTGTCAGATTATCAATGAGCCTATGTCATAGTCATTGCGTCAAAATTGGATTTGTTTACCAATAATTTAGCTAAAAGCTATCCTTTGGGCTGATCCCAGCCAAGTGGTGTCATCCCTCAGTATATGAGAATTGCTCATTTTCCGATATTTCTTTTTATGTAGGTATACGAATCTATTGTTAAAACTTTTCGTTTAGAATTTGTTGTATCGGCACGAAAAGTTTTGGTTTTGCTAGGCATGAAATTGGATTAATCCGCATGGTTATAGAAGAACTTGGAGTCTATTAAACTTGTCAAAAGCACATTTTTTCGGTGTGTTTGCTAAAGACACACACACGCACAACAAACAGTGTCTGTGTGTGTGTTGACGTGTGTGTGTTTAGCTGAGATACCGAAACCGAACCATTCGGGTTCGGACAGCGCCAACGCGATATGAAGGAAAGCAAAGAAAAGCCCCCATGCGTGTGTTATGAGTGTGCGTGTGTGTGTGTGTGGGGGGGGGGGGGCTAAATAGATAAATCAAAAGCGTCAAAATAAGCGCGCCAAGGTCCAAACAGCTGGTTGTTTGCGAGATTTCATTGACTCTGCACCACAGCCTAAACCACACCCCCCTACCCAACGATCTCCTTGTGGCACGCACAGTGTTGATTTCTAGTCGGGCGCATGGGGGGGGGTAAAGTATTTCGATAAAGCCTTCTTTCGTAGGTATTTCGATGGAAACAATAAATCGCTTTTCAGCATGCAAATGAAATTCTTTTACTTTCAGAAGTTATTTCCCAAGAAAGTAAAACAAATGAGGCATAACTTCTGAAAGTTCACCAAAAGTTTCTTAGCTAACCTTACGCAAAATAATGCAAATTGGATATTGTTGCTTTTAAGGCATAAATTTCCAATTTGCATTATTTTTATACCCTGTAGGCATTGAAGTGGTTAAAAGGGGTATAACTTTTTGCAAATTTATGCTACAGGGAGAGGTAGTCATCTTCGACCAGATAAGGCAGATTTTTCTCAGCATCAAAAGGCAAGGCGTAAGTCATAACTCAAGTTATGAGTTTATACTCATCTTAATCTTTCCGTTTTTACCCGAAATTTGTTTAAAACCTCTTATTAGGCCTAATTGAGAAGGTAGAGTTAGCAAATATGACACAGAGTTGCATATATTCATTATCAAGCATTCGCCAGATTTTTGACCACGCCTTCTTCTAGTATGCTAAACGTAAGGACCCAGAACATCGGAAAATTTCATAACGATCGCACATAAGCTTTGGAAGACATAGAAGAACATATTTTACAAGCTATCTCCATGCTCTCATAGTAGAGCTGAGCCCCAAGCCCATTAAAAGACAACACTTCAATCGCCAGTCTATTCTACTATTGAAGCAAGCACAAAAGTAGGCATTAAACTGCTCTATGAACAATTTAATGTCACATAAATGCCACGTTTCCTTGCCAATCAATTTGAAATTTACTGGATCAATAGATAAGACCCTTATATAAGTGTACATATATCTAAATGGCTCTAACTTGAAAAATATAGCAATTACGACCAAATAGCTTATTTGTCCTTTCGTCGGAATCTTACATTTCCTTTCTTCCATTACAAACTTTTATACCAGAAGCACAATTAATATTTCTTAGAAAAGTATATAATTAAATGCAGTTAGAGAAAATTCCAATGAATCTATTGCACAAGAAGAATTTACCTCCCAGCCTTTTTCCTGTCCACAATTCCAAGAAAATTCTGGACCTCTGCATCTGATTGCCATTTTCCATGGAAACTACGCACAACAGCATCATCCTTTTTGTAAAATATAAACGATGACATGCTAATTCGACCACTAAGTGGGCGATAATTAACCACATAGCAACAGTCGGGTGTGCTGGGAGCGCTTCCACTCCGAAGTTTTTTGTTATTGTTCAGTTCCGGGTAGCATTATGCATGAAAAGATGCATTAGGTGAAGACCTTGAAAGATGGTAAAGTAGTAAAGCTTGGAAAAACTTTTAGCAAATTTAATTGCTTGGAAACTTGGAAAAGCGTCAATAACGGTAACAAGTGGACTTCAGTTGAGACCCCCTTCCAGTTGATAGAGCTCAAAAGCGAAACTTTATTAAAGCTAACAAAAGTTTTTGTATGATATATATCAAGGTAACAAATAATTAGAATTTAACTTCAGTTGAGCCTTCTTACATGATTCAATATGAGTCAATCATTTCAGCCCACCTGTCCATGGCTATTATCTAAATCATTCTGATCATTATTCATCAATTGTTTTACCAGTAGAAATTTGGTTGAGTGATAGCTAAGTGTTTGTGGACTTTCAATTCAATATATTGAAAAATATGGTAAATATGGCCAATCCCGACATTTTGGGCAGCTATATGATATAACTGTCGGATCCTTATAAAACTTGGTGAAGCCAAAGATAATAACAATTCAATATATTCATTATCACTGGAATCAGTTCCTTCAGATTTTCACCAAGTGTAATGGAGGCACAATGATATAGCAGTGAATACAAAGCGTATGAATAATGATAACTAAAAATAAATAAAAACAATTATACTAAATATTTTGCCTAGCAGCGTCAAGCATCCTGGTGGGAAGGTCGGAAGGATGTAGCCTCTTAAGTCGGCGGAATTCCGCTGGTTCTACAAGAAGACTTGCTAGCGGATTTGGGTGGGACTGCAGCCGCTCAGCGTATCGACTGCTATGGAATTTTTAAAATCAACACTGCAAAAGTTTGTTAGTCGAAACTAGATCAAAATCTTGAACCGAAACGGGCACTATAAAACGGCAACCTTTAATTCGTTCTGTACAAAAAATTTCGAATTGGTTGCCAGTTTTGTAGGCAGAAAAAAACTGTTATTTAATTAAAATTTTGAATGAATTTCCAAGCACAATATATATAATATTCTATCCATTTTTATCTAACAGTTCCCATGCACTGACAAACTCCTATGTTAAAATATTTTGAGATCAAGATTTTGAGATTAAAGAAAATTTGTGTTTAGAAACTTTATTTTTGTTTTGTAGCTCTGAAGAAAAGGGATATAGTAGGGCCAGTACAACCCAAATTTCCATGAGAATGTTTTTGTAAAATATTCATAACTCTCTCATATCAAATTTTAAGCAAATTAAAATATTTCAAAAGTGTATTTGAAAAAGAATTTTGGTACGTATGTGAAATTCTAGATACTTCCACATTTCTATATAAGTGGTACAATATTGAACTTATTCTACGACAGTTATTATATTGTATTATAAGGTATAGCAATTTAGACTATTTTAAAATTTTCATAACATTTGCTATTATTATGAAGCTAAATTTATAAAATATGAATTCCATTAGATATTCTTACAATCTATTCAAAGAAGCTTGCACGGTTCAGAAGTAAGCATCGAAGAGCTAAAATGGGTCATGTCCCAGCATACAAACTAAAATTCGATTTTGATTATATTTCACATGTTTTCCAAGCTATTGGATTGAAATTTCTTAAAAACAATAAGAAGTCGTGGACAATTCTATGGTTATTTGCAATGTTTCCAAAATATATATACCAAAGATTCAGAGTACAAATTTATTCCTTACTTTCTTTTCTTGAGGCTTGGTCTTCTTCAAAAAATATAAAAAAGGACTAGAGTTCGTCTTGTAAGTTGATAATTATTTGATATTGAAGCAGTTCCAGATGAAAAATATCGCTATGAAACCTCAAGCTCGACTAGAACTATAACTTATTGAACTTCCCTTGTTAGTTAAGGTTGTGGGTAAATATGTTTTTATATAGGGGAATATTTAGTACCTGAGGTTCGCGTTGTTTATTGTTGTTGCTGCTATTTGCAGTTGTTGTTGTAGTTGTAGTTGTAGTTGTAGTTGTAGTTTGGCTGGTTTGGTTAATTATTTAAATTATTTATCTATAAACATAAAAGATGTTTAGCATAGGTTTCGTTGTTGTTGTTGTTGTCGTCGTCGTTATTGTTGTTGCAGTTGTTGCAGTTGTTGCTTGGAAATTGTTGTTGGCTTTTGGAATATATTCGCACAATTAAATGCTTGCTGATGTTGTTGTTGTTGCTGTTGCTGTTGTTTATATAATGCAATTGCACAAATAAAAACTTTAGCTTTTTTCTTCCCCCTTTTTTTGCAATTTGTCAAAGAATTGAAACAAAAACAAAAACAAAAACAAAAACAAAACAACAGACGGTGGCACGCTGCTACAGTTACAGCTACACTTGCACCGTGAGGCGAGACGTCGGCGGCGACGCCAGCAGAGGCAGGGGGCACCAAACGGCCAGCGAGCGTCTTCTCTGCACTTGTAGATACTTTTCTCGCTGCCCACGGTGCGGCGCGGTGCGGTGCGGATTCCAATCAATTGGATCAATTTTGGATCTCAATTGGATTTTCGGCAAAGTGCAATAATTATGGGGACAAAACTGATGCAAGCACACACACACACACACACACACACACACACACACACACACAGGGGTATGTGTGTACACACACACAGGCAAGCGCACTCACACAACAATGCGGTTGTCACTTTTTAAAGAAATTGTGTAAAAAAAAGAATAAAAAAATTTATTAATAATTTATGCATACGTTTTTTTGTCAGTTTTTTAAACACTTTTTTTGTAAATATTTTAGTTAAGCTTTTTTATTTTTATTTTTGGTTTGCTGCGCGCCGTTGAAAGCTGAAAGCCGAAATACGTCTGTTTGTCGCTGCTGCCGACGCTACTGCTGCGGCTGCTGCGGCTGCCGCTGCTGTCAACGGTGAGCGCAGTCGGCGTCAACGACGTTGTCGGCGCTGGCGCAGTGGCGGCAGCGCGCTCTCCCACCACCGCCAACAACAATAACAACAAGTACAGTGGAGCGCAAAAGAGAGCCAGAGCGAGCGCGAGCGCGAGAGCATAGCAACCCACTGGCCCGCTTATTTTGTAACCGCTTGCCACCCTTTAGCGGGTAGGAAAATAAACAAGGGTTGCGCAGAGAGAGAGAGAGAGCGACAAAAGAGAGCGCCAAAATGAACAGCTGAGGGTTGTTTTTTTTAAATTTGCTTTAGACTTTTTTTCGCATGGTTGCATATGCTCGACAGTGCTGCCAGACTGCTGGCATAAGGGTTGATCAATTTCGGCTAAGCCAGCGTTGCCACAATATGGAGATTGCTTATTGTTAGAGATTTGCATTTAGCCTTGAAGCACCTACACGGAACCCAACTCAAATTGCTCAAGTTCAATTAAAATATTGCTGAATCATGCACCATTTAAGCTCTATTTTGATTACATAAAAAATAACTGCGAAATTTTTCACTTGCCACTTTTTTTATGGTAAAAAAAACAGCTGTTTCAAATAATTACTAAAAAAACCGCCAGACAATTGGATTTGTTCTTTGGCATCAGTCCAATTAAATTCAAATTTGAACACCCCTCCCCACATACACATTCGTCACACTCACACATCCGGATGCTTTCTGTTAAAACAGCTGTTGAGATGATAACATCAAAAGCTCATATTTACGAAAATCTGGTAACGCAGCACAGCTTGAAGGTTTATAAGTCTGTATGTATTATATGTCTGTATGTCGGTAGTATATGTATTTTCAACATTTTTCAAGGGTATTTTTCTTCACCCAAAGAGGGTATTATGAATTTCTCGCGAAACGTGGGCGATCGATCGTATAGCTTCTTATAACACATATCGTATACGATTTATTCTGCGGAGGAGTCTGCCGGCCCGTTTGCAGGCGATTTAAATGTAATTCTGCTGAGAGAGCGAACACTACTCGTGTCTTTCGGAATCGGAATCAGCATACGATTTAACCAGAAAGAAAAATACAAGCGAAGAAATTCAGATCTTACAGTTTTCAGTGGGTGGTGAAACGGTGAGATCGATTCCCTAAAACCGATACCATTCGATTCGGTACCGTTACAGACAAGTCTACGTACGAAGACGATTCCAAACTTGAAACGGCGATTCAGTCCATTCATCAAAAATATGGCCAAGAGAGTCTGGTATCTGCGGTATTTTCGGGGTGAACATATACGCGAAATAATGCAAACATACCAAACATACTTCAATTGTGTGACCTTTTGAACGAAGTACATATTATAATATTAAAATATTCCGAGCCGTTTGCATTTGATTTAAATCCGAATACCACACGTCTTAATGGAATACCCTATACATCGAACAGTTATCATACATATTAGACTCAGTATATAATAGAGGTATAATTATGGATAGCTTTTTGTAGAATCGCCATGGTTACAGAAGGAATCAGCGCCCAAAACGAAGAGATTCGGAAACTCCTTTCTAGTTGTTTACCCAATCTAATTGGGTGTAGGGACGATCGACGTTAGAAAAACATCAATGTTGATATCGAAAATACATCAATGTTGGATAGCATTAATATCCGATGTTATCGAACCCTTAATGTTGGATAACATCAATGGTTTTTCATTAGGAATAAATTAAAATTGAAGGACATTGTTCGAAATGCGTTATAGAAAGATCGGGAGAGACTAGGAAGATAAAGAGAACGACCAGTGTTGCACTGCTAAGAAATGCCCAACATTCAGGTTTCGATATCTTTTTGAACAGCGATTCGTATCGTTCTCAAGATGGGCGCTTCGGTGGGCCAGGGCATAGCGCACTGTTCCGCCAAACAAGAGTTTGTGAGTTCGAGTCCCAATCATTTCGATAGGATGAACGTCCTAAGGAGAAGCTAGGTTGTAGCGTAGGATTTGAAATCCACTCTCGTAAAAAAATCTTCAGTGAAAAAAGCTGAAATAAAAGCAAATATTGTTTCAGGCTTGTGACCCTATGGTGTTTGCTATGGCCATATAATAATTTCTCCCAACATCGGTGAACGTCAATAAGCTTCGGGCCTCCAAAATCGGGTTAGCGTGTGGCTACCATGCATATAAAACCCTATAAAGATGCAAGTTAAAGTTCTGTACTGATTGGGAGGCGATGCAAATAATATAACAAATAAAATCGATACCAAAAGTATCGATATGATGGAACGTCAGCTGGCTCCAGTATTCATTTGCTTGGCAGCACTCTGCAGTTTGTTTCTAGGGTAACTGCTAGTCGCGCAAACCCCAGCGCAGTGCTGATCTTCAATTGTCAGTGGTATAACAAGTGCAATACGTATTTTGAGCAAATTAAT
The DNA here is from genome assembly GCA_037040045.1 of Phorticella flavipennis. Lineage (NCBI taxonomy): Eukaryota > Metazoa > Arthropoda > Insecta > Diptera > Drosophilidae > Phorticella > Phorticella flavipennis. The sequence continues at coordinate 338 of JBANCY010001044.1, read as the reverse complement.
TGGTATTTTATGAAACAAATTGTTTTTGACTAAACGAAAGTGGGCAAAACTAATTTGCAAACAGATCAACATACAGAGATATATGTACATATGTGTATAAGTGTATATGGGTATATATGCATGTGTGTATGTGTGTATACAAATACGAGCAGAAATCTCAATGTTTGCGTCAATGTCAGACAGTAACAACAACAAAAGCAACAACAACAAGCAGAAAGCGCACGTTGTAAAAATAACACGAAATATCGACGCAATATAAATACTTATTTAAGCCAACTGAGCAATGAATGAATATATATATATATATATATATATATATATATATATATATATATATA
>JBANCY010001043.1:0-15016 GCA_037040045.1 Phorticella flavipennis | reverse complement strand
GAGCAGGAATCGAACCTACGTCTCTTTGTTTGGCAAGCCAGTGCGCTATGCACTGGGCTACCGAGACCCCCAATAAACCGATTTATGCCTGTCCAAAATAAAACTTTTTATTAGAACGGTAACAAATATTGGGTCAACATAGACACAATTGGCCTTTTAGTTTTGATAGAATGATAGAACTCAATTGAGTCTTGACTAAAAAGATTTCATACTCTTTTTGAAGCTGGAGCGGCATGTATATAACAATATCTATACAAGCGAAAAAGGAGACTATAGGCAATGGTCGTATCTATATATACCATTAGATATAAGAAATTTAAGTGGTAAGTAAAATTTAAAAATGTTGGATATATAAGTAAAAGTCACTTTATCTTTCTGATCCTTTTGGAACTTGGTCATACAGTAGATCATATGTAATATGTGGAAATCTGACTTTTGTTTGACCGAGAGCAAGATGGTATATTAGTCCGATCATTTGAATATTGCTGGAGCGGTAAATAGAAAAAAAGTCTTAAGTGAGCGTTAAATTTAAATGCAATGACGTGAAACACATAAGAAATATGGACAAAACTTATTTTTGGTTGTATGACATCTATATGACATCTGCCCCTGGTCGGGCAGTGGATAAAAAAGATTCTTAAGTTTATGTACAATTTTCAAAGGCTTGCAAAATATGGGTAATATGGTGAAAACCGACTTTTAGTTGTATGGGAGCTATATGATATAGTAGTTTGCTCCTAATGAAAATCTGTGAAATAGTAGATAATGAAGATTCCTAAGTTTGTGTAAAATTTCAGTGCACTAACAATTGGGTAATATGGACAGGGGTCTCGGTGGACCAGTGATTAGCGCATTGTCCCGCCAAACAAGAGGTGCAAGGTTCGAGTCCCGCTTATGTCGATAGGCATAACCCTCCTTGAAATCCACCCATGTAACTAAGTTCTTCAGTGAAAAAAGCAGAAATAAAGGAAAATAGTACTTCAGACATTGACCCGATGGGGTTGTTATGGCCATATAATAATAATATAGGCAAAAAAAAGTGAACTCAGACAGAAGTATCAATAGCCACCCTCGTATCAGTGAAATCTGATCAGTCTGTCAAACGTATACTATATATCATATATCACAATTGACTCGTCATCTATATATCATATATGTATATCATTTCAGTTTCAAGTTTGAGTCACAAATGTGTCCCAATTGAATTGATACGCTTCAATTTTGTCTAGCTTTTTGTTGCATTTCCATTATATACTATATATATCTAAAGTTCCCAAGTGCTGATGTATCCAATGTGTCGAGTCTCGAGCGTTTGAAATCAATTGATTTATTATTGTTTGATTTGTTATGAAAGTGCTTTAATAGCCGCGACGCGAGTATCGAGTCCAAACTGGTTGCAATTGGAGAGCGTTGGCCAGGCCAGATGCGGGGGCCGAGTACTTTCGTAAGATCCGGAACAAAATTTGCGCATGCAAATGCCTTGCCCCAGACAAAAAAACAGCTGGCCTGATAGCAAGCAGCCTGCCAAACTAACGGATACCCTGTACTATTATACTCACTTGACATTTATATATGTAAATGGTTTGATACTACGCCCTGCCAACCTGACTAAAACTAGTGCTATCGCTTGGGCTTACAGACTTATAAACGGCTGTAATCGGTAGTATATAGTATTTATAGATGTATATAGACTCACACAGCTCACGTTTCAAAGGCAGTCGAATCATTTAAATATCAAAGCAATAAAAAAATTCAAATGCAAATTTCAATTCGTCGACTTCGACTTGGTTCTTGTTGCGCGACTCGACGATTTGAGTAGCTTTTCGTCTGGCGCGAAACTTGTGACCCGTTCGTGAGTTCTGCCTGAAATTACCCGTATTTCTGGATTTCTATTTCTTCCTAATGTTAATAATCTACGACATTTCACTTTTCATTATCTTTTTTTGTATAATACGTTTTCTGTCATCTCTTGTAGCTTCATCCGATCTATATCAGGTTTGTCGAACTTCCTGAAATTCTTAGGCTTTTTTTACTATCTCTTCTTTTCGCACTTTCCAATTCTATAATCTACATAATATGGGTTCTTTAAAAAGATGATCCAACTATTAAAAAAAGAAATATCTCGTTAAGCTTAAAAAATTTGGGTGTAGAGTTGAATTTCTGTAAGGAGTGCAGGATAACAATTTTCCTAAAATATGCCTCATAATAACAGTGACATTATTTACATAAAAGAGCAAAAAACCAAAACCTTTTAACTGAAAGAGGGTTTTTTACAATAATTATATGAAAGACAAGAAATCTAAAATATGTAAGCATAGCTCCATATCATCGCCAGCGGAATATAGGGTTTTTCAGCTTACGAAGATCCCGCCCGTCTTCGACCTTTCTCTGCCACAGAACCTTTGGATTTTTCCCCTTAGCTAATAAGGCCCAGCTTAGTCATGATTAATTTAGAACTCTCATAATTAAAATGATGATAAAAACGACCACAAAAACTTCAGGTGCGGCTGGAAAACCCCATTGTTTTGGTTTATTACCATTGGGGGTCGTATAATGGATAATCACATTCAAATGTGCTGGCAAAAAATAAAAATAAATTAAAAAAATCCAGTGTGCTGATAACTGTAATTAGCGGGGTTACATTTTGCACGGGTTTTATGATCCGAGTGAAAATAGATTGAGATTGTTGTGATGGGAAAGGGAAAGGGAAAGGCGACAGGGGCCACCATGAAGTCTTATCTGATATTTTAGTGCCGTCACAAACGCTGAATTGCCATATATTTTATGAATATACTCGACTATTAGCCCAACTATACTATATATATGTATATAGTATATAGAATATCTAGATATGTCTGTCTCTACATACGTCACAAGACTATTTATCAGCAAATAGATTTGACATTTTGTTACTTCGGTGCGGTGATCTTGAGTTAATTTAGCGCCAATCTAACAAATATGTGAATATATCTAGAATATCGAATATAGAATATATAGTATATATTATACATGCTTTCTGTTTGTTTCGCGCTTTTTGTTTTTGTTTCGCCAATAAAGCAAAAAGTAACATAAATAATGTAAAAATAAATATCTAAATTTAAAGAGCAGCATTTGTTATATTTCTCGGGCATTTCATCTATTTTCATTGAGCATTGAAAATGCAAACAAAATACGCAATTAACACTGGGGAGATCCAAGAACCGAGAATCGAGAAATGAGTATTGCGAATTGCGAATTGCGAATAGAAGCGAAGGGCGACAAAGCTACAAAAAGCCAGAAATATACAGTAAGCTATCCGAAATTCGAACGGAGAATTGGTGCTACCCAATAAGTCGAACCGAATTTGGTTCGGAACAGAGATGGACGCCATATGGGTACCCCACGGCAAGGGATCAATTTGACTTGATCATACATAGGGTTTAGGGAAGGATTGGCTTATACTGGCCTATATTTTTCAAGGAAAATACAAAGAAATTTAACTATATTACTTTTACCTGTAGATTCAGGTTTCCTCTTTTCTCTCTACTGTAGTAAAAAGTAAGTCATTATTTATTGCATATTTTGAAATTTTATTTGTATTTTCCGATTTCGGTTAAATCTTTTTCCCATAATGACGAACGGAATATGATTTAGAATGGCATGGGATCTACTCAAGGAAAATCTATTTTCTTCACTGTTCTAATAAGTCTACCTTTTAATTGCAATTGAAAAATAATTTTTTTTGTATATTCGGGTCAAATATAGGAATGTTTTTAAAATTCATTAATCGGGAAGACTTGAAATAATGAGAAGCGACAGTTATTAAACATAACAGTATGTCAGTAACGACAGTAAAATTTCGATCCTATAACTTAAAATGCATAGGAAATATTGGCAAAACCGAATTTCAGTTATATGACAGCTATATGATAAAGTATTAATATCCGTTAGAAATTTGATCGAGCAGTAGATAAAAATAAAAAAATTGATGAAACTCTATGGCAAAGTCGAATTTTATTTCTGAAACATATAGGAAATATAGCTTAAATATACTTTCTGTTATGACAGCTATATAATATAGTTCCGACAAATGTGCTAACGGATAAGATAATAGAAGGGTGTGTGCCAAGCTTCGACTGGGGCAGACACAAGGAGAGGACTCAATAGGGTTCTTTTTAATATTACCAAAATCTTAGCTTTTGCCTTTTTATGGCATGACGATTACGCATGGTATTGCCTAAGAATTTCAGACGTCAGCTTGATAACTAATCAAAACAACTATTTAGGAATGTGAATCGAACCTAAATGAATTTATAAAACATTTATATGGTAGATTAAAAAATTCCTCTGAGCCATAAAAATAATATGCTTAAGCGCTATCAAAATAAAAAGATGGACTCTTGCACGTAGCGGAATACTTAGCATACTTATATTAATTTATCCCGAGCAGCAAAAACCATACAATCTATAGATTTCAAATTTGGTATGGGGTTGGCAGATCAATATAACAAACCCCGTCTTCCGATGGATAACTTTATTATATAACTATAAATGATCAACTACAAGTGTAAGACAATGTCTTACAAATTGTTGCACAAAATTTCCCGGGAAATATTTCCCAATTGAAAAAATCGCGATCTTTCGTAATCGAACTATTTGCAATTTCCTCCGAAAATCTGGCAACCCTTGTTCACAGCGACAGTTACTCTCGACTAGCTGTCTGCCTCTCGGTACTTCCGTATGACGCTCACTCGCATGCGCTCTATTTTTCCCTCTCTCTCTCTCTCTCTCTCTCTCTCTCTCTATCTCTCTCTCTCTCTCTCTCTCCCTCTCCCTCTGATAATCTGTGTCTGTGCTCTGCTCTGTTTATCTTTTGGGTTATGCAAAGGCTAAATGCAATTTTTGAAAGTGTGTGAAATGAAAGCGAATCATGTGAGTGCTAAAAACAACAACAAAACATTGCACCTAATCATATGGCTCAGTTGTTGTTATAATACCCTGATCCCATTCCAAAAGTGGGGAATAAGGGTATATTGGGTTTTTTGGAACGTGTGTAACAGGCAGTGGGATAAGCGTTAGGCCCCATAAATTGTATATATTCTGGATCAGCAGAATCAGATCAGATTAAGTTTATTTTTGATCTACAATGCCACGCCCCCTTCTCCCGATAATCGATAAATTATTTTTTAGATAAAATGGCCATAACTTTTGCATTTATAAGAGATATCGCTATACCAAATTTGGTATATAGGGTTATAAATACATGCTACAAAGTTAAATTTGCTTTCATTCTAAAATGATCCCCCGAAATTGTTAACATATAGAATTGAATATTGGAATATACATTTTTTAATGTCATCAAGCAATTCTAAAAATTTGAGGACGATCAGATCATAAATAAAAGTGCCAGCAGGATTATGTTACCTGGCGGCTAAACTATTATAGATCGAGACTCCGAAGTCACCATGTTCGCTTAAGTAAAACGCTACTTACGATTAGAACTGTCTCAACAGGGTATATAGTAGTGGAGCACTCTCCACTGCAGCACTCTATCGTGTTGTTATTGTGTTTTCCCAATAATTCGTCGGATGCAGAACAAACTAATTGCGGGATTCGAGTCAATTCAACAAACAAGACAAACAATTAGCCAAAGTAATTGCAGGCTATCACACACCTATATTTATATATATATATATATAGCTATATATATATATATATAGCTTTATAGAGACAGACAGGCGGTCACTTTCGACAGTGACCAACAAAAGTCTGCTTGAATCAAGCATTTCAAGGTGGCACGACAATAAATAACATATGTCTTATATTTAGACATAATGATCTGATTCGCTTGGTAAGAGAACACTATGCACCTGCATCAAGTTTTATAACAAACCCTCAACCAGACAAACAACCTGATTATATCTAAATATTCATTCCATGGTCAACTCGTATGAGGTGATTTTCTATATTTACTAGTAATTTGTTAATTAACTATAATATCCTGAAACTTATTATTTATATATATTATTATTTATGTATTACACTCTCAAGTGTATAAATTTCCAACAAAATTATTCCTTGCTCAAAAAACGAAAAAACGACGTTTGGACTTTTCCAAACTATTATAAATAGGTTTGTAGACCCTTAAAACTTAAAAAATAGTTTTTTTTAAAACATTTTTAAAGTTTATAAGTGTCCCTATTATTGTAGGTATAGCCTGAAAATTTTAAGTCAATTCAAGCTTTTGTCAGGATATCAAGGGAACAAATTTGAAAAATCTTCGAATTCCGAACATTAAATATGATTCATTGAGTTGAGACATTTTTTAAAATACAATCTGCACAAATTTGAATCGGATTAGCCAATATATAAGTTCAATATCTCATTGCGAGAGTAGCTATTTATATTTATGGCCTTTTTATTATTACCTGCCACGCCTTCATGTGCCCATTCACAAAATCAAGTAACATTTTTAACTATTTTCCAAGCATAAAAGACAGACACATGGATAGACATTTTTAGGTTTTGGACATGTATTTTGTAAGCCAGTGTATTTTGCAAGAATAGTTTAATATGTACTCGTGTGTGAGAACCTAAGTGTCTCATAATTAGGATAACTTTAGATTTGATCACTTTTGGGGAGCTTAGCGGATTAAAATGATGCGTCAGGAAAAATTGTTCTGATTTCTGCAATTTTTTGAGTAGAAATTAAGGCAAATAGCGCTTCAGGCGGTGATTCTTTAGGGTTATTAAGGTTATCTAGTAATATAAACACATATATCATAGTTAAATTTTACCGTTGGATCGATATCTTTTATCAAGCTTTCCTGTGAAATTGATTTCCAGACGTAGCAAAGACGATGCCATTTACTAGAAAGATAGTGATTTTCTACAAATTTGGAGCCCGACAGAAAATTAAGATATAAACTATGGAAATACCGATAATTTAGAAGAAAAATACTTACATTTTGATCACAATTTAAACATATTTTGGGCCATTCAGATGGTTTGAGCCCGAATAGAATCCTCTCTTTTCGCCAAATTTTTGGCATTGAAAATCATCGAAAAATAATTTTCTTTGCCATCATTTTCCCCATATCTAGCTTGTGTACTTATTAAACCACCCTCGTTTGTAGCACTAAAAAAACTTGTTTTCGAATGTTGTTAGACCTGTTGCAGCCCCATAAGAATTATATGAGGTCTGCTGACTATTGACTGGATTAAAGCCCAGTAGAAAATTTGCATAGACAAACATTATAAACAATAAATAATATATCATATTTATATAGTATACGACATTTTGGTTCCAGCACTTAATACGGCGAAACTATCTAAAAATAAAATATATTACCCAATCGGCCAATCGTTAGGATCGATAAGAAATCTTATCTCAGATTTTCAGTAGCACTTTGCACTAATTGCAGTTTTATTTGTGATCAAATTTCTCAGAAAAACTACGTAAATATCTATTTCAGACTTGGAAATTGAAAATATTATGCTTAAATTGTTAAATTGTTATTATTTAGTTTTTATAAGATTTTCTCTCAAAAGTTTACCTTGCTTGGGCTGTGGTTGATGAATCAATCAGATTGCGAACCTGTCAGTCGGGGCAAATAGCTTTGGGTAGATTGTAGATTGTACAATGTCTGGGGCAATTGCATATTTCGCAATCATTTATTGTTTTTTAGATTACGCAAAAGTTACTTTTTGCTCGTTTTTAATGCGCAAAATACATATAAGAAATGGGTGGGGGCCTGACTGTTTGATAAAGAACTCAAGATTTCATATAAAACAAAGCCAATTGATTGGGGATATGACCAATACTATTTCCTAAGAACTTAAGGGAAACTAAATGAAAAGCTGTCAAATGGGTTTAAGATCTAATGGTATTATAAAGCTATAAAATATCGATATAGTAAATTATTATATTATGCATTATGTCCTATCATAGGTATAATTTCCAAATTATGTCAAGGCAATAAGATGCCAGAGCTTACCCACTTTCTTAAGACAAAAGATATATTTAGATCTCACCTTGAGGTGAGAGCTTCAAGAATCGGCGCATGACGAACCACAAATTACTTATAGACTGTCTACGAAGAAAGAGAGATCAATCATGGAGTTTCATATTGGCCATTGGGCTGTAATAGTTTGTCAAAAATAATAAATCATGTGATCGACTTGATATTTCCCAGTAATTGACAAATTTTAACAAAAATAGTTTTATGTATGGTGTAACACAACTTTTATCGATCTTCACTGAAAATATGTTTGTGTCACGAAAAATAGAAAAATACGAAAGTCGGTAACTAAGATGAGACTTGTAGAATTCATTTAAGATACAAATTAAATATAGTAGTTTATGAGGTATTCCCAAATGTGCGAAATAAACTAAATATGTTACATATGGATGTATGAAATAAGATATGGGGAAGCAGTAATGTAATCAATTTTTTCAATAACTTTTTTTCCTAAAACTCCAGATATCACATAATGGTTCCTCTATGAGTAAACAAAAACTTTTACCTGCAAAATTGGAAGATATTAAGTACTACTTAATAAAAAAAATTGGTGGTATCGATTAAAACTCGTTAAAAATTACGAGAAAATCTGTATATAGTTCGACTTAATGCTTTGATCAACCACAACTTTGTATTACTAGAGTTAAAAATTCACAATTCGAAACGTTTGCAGCTTTCGTTCTACTATTAGAATATCTCTAAAATTTTAGGTGTTTTTTAGAGGTTGTTTCAAAAAATAAGGAAGTTCAGGGGCTTCTTAGTCTAGAGTCGATCACATACTTTGCTACCTCATATCTTTGTCCCCCAAAACAATTTGCATTTTCTTAAGATAAATAGGCTAAAATATCGTATCAAAACGCCAGCGACGAGTTTAGTGGGGCGCCTTATTCCGATACAAGTAGGCATATCTTTCAGATACAAAATCTTTATGTCTCCCAACAACAATTTGCACATTTTAAAGATAAATATTCAAAAATATCTCGTTCAAAATGCTAGGCATGCAAGTACTGCGGCGCCTTATTTCGAATGCAGTAGGTATATCTTTCAGATACAAAATATTTGTCTCTTCCAACAACAATTCGCTAATTTTGGGGATATATAGTTTAAATACGATAGCTGTAGGTATATCTTATCCTAAATGTCTTCGCGTAGGCCTCCTTTCGCTGTTTTTGTTTGTACAGGGTATAAACTGCCACATCAATTTGCAGCGACAGATCAAGCGGCGGCGCTGTTTCCTCGTATCTGTTGTTGTTGCAATTGTTGATGTTTCCTTTGAATGATTGCCGTTATTATTTTATCACACACAAGTGCAAATTTTTAATTTTTATTGTATGAAAACATTTTTATTGTCAAATTAGATTGCGAGCTGTTTTTAATGTTTAATAGCTGTAGCCCCCTCTCCCTCTGTGCCACTATCTGGCCGTCTTTCCCGTTGTCTCGCCTGACTTCATTCGTGCAAAAACAAATTTTTTTCTTAATTAAAAATATTGTTAAAAGCGTTTACTAGACAGTCTTTGTTTTTGTTTTTGTTTTTTCGACAAACGAGTCAATAATAAATTACTTTTTTACGGCCTTTTGGAGCAAAAAGTGCTTACGAAACAAGGTCTGGTCGATCCCCTCAAATTAACGCGACTTATTCGGTAGTACCTCTCTAGGGCAACCGCCCCGGAGAGAGCATGGTTAGTTGATATCTGTGAAAATGAGCTTATGCCTTATCAACTGGGTTGGGGGTTGGGCGATAGCCCCTAGAAGATAATGTCGCTAGTGTGGATCCCACAAGATCAAGGCCAACTTGAGGCTTGGCCTTGATTATGCCATGAGACGATGCGATACGATGCGATGTGTGGAATCAGTTGATTGGGGCTAGTTTAACTCGCCCCAATTAGTTGGCAGCCAATGCGAAACAATTGAGCAATACTGGAAGTAGGGGGAACGGGGGACCCTTAAGAGGCGGTAACCGCCTTGAACTACCTACAATACGGCGTCGTCGTCGAATCACGCGCCATCCGAAATTCGTTCAATTAATGGCAGCTGCCTCCAAGCTGCCTAGGGAAGTGCATGGCATACAATTTTATTATATCAACGAAACACTTGAATCAATTTGGCGAGGCTTGTGGGGACCCCCTCCCCAGCCCTTGTGGCACTTAGCACACTCAGTGCTTATTTCCAGACTTTCGAGAGCACATCTGTAGTTCCCCCGAGGGAGGACTATCAATTGGCAAATGCGAAATGCGAAATGTGATCTTTTGCCTCAACAATAGAAACTGCAAATTGTCCGTCCGTCCGTATTTACATAAGGTGCGAGAGGAAGTGTGACGAGACAGGGTGATGGGGTTGGGGTGTCCGGTGGGGCATAAATTAGACACCTTTCGGCATGGGGTCTATAAATAAAAGAACGTAAATAACCATAATAATAACTGAAAACAATGACAAGCAACAATGATAGTAATAACAAACAACAACAACTTCATTTTGCCGATAACCACGAAAAGTGCCAACCAGATTTACATACGCGAAAGCAGAACAGAATAGATCACGTTTCTGCATTTCTCACACATAGGGGGCATTGCATGAAAGTCGAGCACATCAATTTCTAAAGTGGGTTTGGCAAACTAAAACAAATATAACAAAGATCAAACATTCCTAGTCAAACTTAACCTCAAAGATCATACATACCTAACCTCAAAGCTAGACTCAAAACAAATCGAACCTAATCCAAAAATTGTAACAATGGAAAAATGTTTTATAGAAACTTAAAGTAACTAATTTTATAGTCAAGCCCTAACATAAAAATGGTTAAAAATCTATAATTTAAAGTATTGCTGGCAAAGACTTTTTCCCATCTTTCCGTCAATTCAGCTCGGAAGAACAGTTCATATTTTGATGCTCTTATTTTTTTTTTTCTTGTAAGAAGTAAACTGATAGTCAGCCAATTTAAGTTTTAACGACCCGACTAACATGTGGTCATCCTGGAAAATTACTTTGCCATCTCTAACCGAAAATTGCGGCCGTTTTTCATACAATACTCGATCCAAATACATCAATTGTCAATTAAAGCTTTGTTGTTATACCCTGATCCCATTTAAAAAACGGGAAGAAGGAAATAATAGTTTTGTTGGAATGTATGTAACAGGCAGAAGGAGGCGAGGCAGACCCCATAAAGTGTATATATTCTTGATCAGCATTGATAGCAGAGTCGAGTTAGCCATGCCCGTCTGTCAGTCCGTCCTTCCGTCTGTATGAACTTCAAAAATGCCACGAAGTTCCGTGTATAGCATACGCAGTACGAGCTTACTTCATTTTAATTTCGGATGCCACGCCCCCTTCGTCGCTAATTCGATAAAATGGCCATAACTTTGGCATTATAAGAGCAATCGACACTAAACTCGGTAAATTGGGTCATGATTAGAAACTGCAGAATGGAATTTTCCGAAATTCCATTGTCCCGGGAAGTGATAAAATTTGTATAGCAGCCACAATTTTTATGCAAGAGTTATATTAATTTGGTAAGTGGGTGTCCATGGATATTACAGAGAAAGTGGCATTCCAAATTTTTTTCCATCTTAATTTGGCCCCCCCTAAATTAAATAAGTGCTTATATTGTCTTCAGTGCTTGTAATAATTTTTTGAATTCCAAAACATATATTCACGACGATTTGTCATTATAAAGTTATAAGACACGAAAGTTATAAGACCCAGAAATGGCCGAAAATGGGCTAAAATGGTCAGAGGTGAAAAATGCAATGTGTCACCTGGCGGCTAAACGTTTATATCAAGGGACACGAAATTAGGGGTGTAGGTCCGTATTGAAGATGCGCAAAAAGGAGTTTTTAAAATTTTGGATACCACGTCCCCCTCCCCCGCAAATTAAAAAGGCGGTTGACGCAGCGCCGACTTCAGCTCACGCTGTCTAACGGTATAAGTGTGCGTGTGTCTGTTTGACTCCATTAGGGAAATATTACTATAATATATATATTATAATAATTCAACGGAGTAGAACTCTATGAAAGTTTTTACAGCAGTTCGAATTTCTGAAACACATAAACCTAAAATTGACTAACAATAAGATCTCGATCATCTGTATAGGTCATAGCCCAGTCTATAAGACCCCTCCGAATCTTAGGTGCTTCTCACATAACCCCGTCCGGCGGCGTGTTTATGCATTGATGTATCAAGTGTGTGTGTGTGTGTGTGTGTGTGCTGTTATTGTTTATGCATTATCATTCTTTATAGACAGAAGTCGGTCCGTTCCGTCCGTTCATTCAGCGAAAATGTTTTGGCTGCATTTGTCAGTTCGCAACTATTTTGTTATTGTTTACAATTTGCAACGGGAATCGAATTGCACCCATTTGATTCGGTTCAAAGAGCAGAGAGAGGGGGCAGAGTGCAACAGGTAGAGTGCAACGTGGAACTGGTTCAACTGGCTCATCATTCCGGCTGATTGAGATGCTTACGTCTATGTCTGTGTGTATTTCAGATAGACAAATGGATGACAGCTGTAATTGCCCGCAAGAATTGCGGAGACAATGAGTTGTGTAACCCGGGCCAGTTATATATAGCCGATAAATTATAATCGTTAAATCGGATACCGAACGCCACCAGGCTGGAAATAATAATACTAACAATAAGCTGAAAATAAACAATTTGCCGATAATTAAAACCAAACTGTCACGTGATAAGCTCTTGACAGTTTGACGATTGAAACTGAAATTGTGGAACCTGTAAGGAAGGATTATCTTGGGCATATCATAGTCTTTCAGAAGTTATTGTATATATTATATGCAAGCATTGCCTATAGAAATATAATTGTCAGAGCTATTCATTAAATGTGTGCAATGTTTTAACCCGATAACTTAAAAAATATGTCAAATTTGGGGAAAACCGACTGTTACCTGTATACCAGCTGTATGATATAGTGCTACGATATTTGAAATTTTCTGGAAAGCAAGGAACCTGAACTGTCTGAACTTTCATTCCAGCAGCTTAAAAATCATAGAAAATATGGGCAAAATATAATTTTACTTGTATTACAATTATATGATATGGCGATCTGATTATTTAGAAATTTTGTGAAGTGACATAAAATACAAAATTTTAAATGTTTGTGCACTTTCATTATACTAACTTGACAACTATATATGACAGCTATACGATGGTCCGATTCTACTACTATTTTCTTCGGAAAACGTATGACAACATGTTAATTGATGAGAGAAAGAGTCGAAAACAGCCGATAACACAGTCGATAATCTGCAGTTACGTTACGTCCCATTGTCGGTTGAGAATGCAGTCAATAGGTACGACAATACGACAATACAACAATAGGGCAATACGTAAATACGAATGTTTAGTTAAAATTCTTGTTACTTTTCAAAACTGCGACGCAATTCGTTTCGTTAAGAGCGCGAAGAGTCTACAAAGGCAAAGTTCATGATCGTGACGCGGCCTGGAAGGCCCGGAGGAGGCCCGCTCAAAACTATCGGCGAGACAATACTATACACAATCAACCCAGGGAGAACTCAGGGAAACTCGGGCGGGTAAACTTGTCCCAGTGCCCAGTGCCAGTTCCACTGTAGCTGATAAGCCTCACTGCCAACGACTGATGAGAAGTCGAGCCAAAAGTCAAGATGAGTCGATTAGAGTGGACCGGATTATAGTTTGTCATCGTATCATTGTAGCTAACGATAGTTTTGACTGAAAAATATTACTTTTTAACTAACAAATATTCTAAATGTGAATTTTTGATGTCAAAGTAACAAGCTAAGGGAATTTATATAGTATAGATCAGATCACTTTATAGGTAAGATTAGTTTACTTTGGTAAACTTTTTGGTGATCAAATCTTGAATCCAACACAAAAATCTTAATTTTAGAACCTTGAATTTTTCGTATATTATGATTGGACGACTTAAGTTAGATTAGGTTGGGGTTTGCTTCATCGGTTAACCTTCTACGGCCCTCACATAAGCCTTATAAACTTGAATTTTACCGTGTAGAATACAATAAAAACAAAATCCTTCATCATATGAAAGCCAAAAAAACAAGATAGAGTGCTGCAGACGAGAGTGCTCGACTGCGGGTATACCCTGATCCCAGTCGAGGAATACCGTTACAGTCTCCTAACCCAATCACACAGTCACACGCACACACATACACACTTATTCCGTTAGACAGCGTGCGCTGAAGTCGGCGCTGCGTCAGCCGCCTTTCCCGTAGGTGAATTTTTACACTCTTTTGCGAATAACTTCTGTGTTTATTATTCGATCGATTTGAAACTCTCAGAATAAGTTTAAAATAGCATCCCAAATACGTGTGCTGAAAATCTTGTCAATAATAATAAGCTTGTGCGAATGTATGTAACAGGCAGAAGGAGGCGTGGCAGACCCCATAAAGTATATATATTCTTGATCAGGATCAATAGCGGAGTCGATTTAGCCATGTCCGCCTGTCTGTCCGTCCATGTGAACGCATTGATTTTGGAGATTATAAGAGCTAGAGACTTGACACTCGGCGTGAAGGTCCGTGTATACAATACACATATCAAGTTCTAAGATTTCGATGATGCCACACCTCCTTCGCCCAATAATCGATAACAACTATTTTCGATAAAATGGCCATAACTTTGGTATCAATTGAGCTATCGCCTTCAAATTTGATAAGTGCTATTAATTTCTACAATCCTTATCACAATAGTGCGATTTGCGAAATATATATTTATGACAATGTCATCACCCAATCCTAAAAATTTCATGACGATGCGCTAAATACATTTTCTCAAATTTCGGATGCCTCGCCCCGCTTGCCCGCAAATCAAAAAATTTGATAACAGGTGTAGATTTTTGATGTGAAACAAAATTTTTAAATCACGTATTTTGGAATATATTTCGAACTTACACTTCAAATAGATCGGATAATAAAAACAGAAGCTATTCTTAAGAGAGGGGCCTCGGTGGTCCAGTGGATAGCGCACAGTCCCGCCAAACAAGAGGTGCGAGGTTCGAGTCCCGCTCATGCCTT
>JBANCY010001041.1:0-15060 GCA_037040045.1 Phorticella flavipennis | reverse complement strand
TTGAAATTCCCTTGACGTCTTACAGAAACTATACAGAAAACTAACGACCTGCAGTATAGCACATAGTATACGACTAGCAGATACCCTGCAGTAGTAGTTTATATCGAAGCCTTTGAAATTCTTTGATATTCCTAATTTCAATTTGAAATTCCCTTGACGTCTTACAGAAACTATACAGAAAACTAACGACCTGCAGTATAGCACATAGTATACGACTAGGAGATACCCTGCAGCAATAGTTTACATCGAAGTCGATGAAATTCCGTTGATGCCTTACAGAAACTATACAGAAAACTAACGACCTGCAGTATAGCACATAGTATACGACTAGCAGATACCCTGCAGCAATAGTTTACATCGAAGCCGTTGAAATCCATTGAAATTCGCAATTGGTTTTGACAAAAAACGTACCTAATTTCAAAAGTTTGCAATATTTTTGTTCACCGACTTATAACATATTCTACATATACGATTAGCAAATACCCTGCAGCAATAATTTATATTCAAGCCGTTGAAATTCTTTGAAATTCCCAATTGGTTTTGACAAAAAACTTACCTAACAACAGTTTACCATATTTTCGGTTTACCGCTTATAACATACCCTACATACACATCTATCTACACAATTACATACTTCAATTTCTATACCCTTTTGAAAGAAATACAACTATTAACCCCCAAAATGTACCTGCAGTATGGTCCAAAGCAAGAAACTAAGTCATGTTCATACGTCTGTCTGTCCGTCCGTCCGTCTTAAACTAGTCCTTTAGTTTTCAAGCTATCATAATGAAACTGGTTACATAGCTTTCTTAAGCAAATAACTACTATATCATATAGCTCCCACACAACTGAAAGTCTTTTTTGCCCCTATTTCCCAAATTTGTAAAGCTTGTAAATTTCAAGCACATTACAGTTTCCTATTTTTCTATCGTTCTACCAAATTTAATATGGATCGGCCAATTATATAGCTGGCATTTAAGTGAAATTCTGATTTGCCCATATTTTTTATGTTTTCCACACTATTACATTTAAATTTTACATACTCTTAAGATTCTTTAGTTTCTATTGTTCCACCAAACTTCATGAGGATCGAAACGCTATATCATATAGTTGACGTACAAAAAAAGACAAATTAGCCCATATTTGCTACGTTTTTCATGGTGTTGATTTCAAAATTCACATGCCCTAAAGTTTCTTAATTATACATCACTACACTAAGATTCAAATGGATCAGATCGCTATATCATATAGCTACCGTAAAACTGAAAGTCTGACTTGCCCAAATTTTCCATATTTTTTTAAGCTATTCTCACATTGTAAATTTTTATTTGTTTTCTATGGTTCTATCAACTTTCATAAGAATCTGAAATCTATATGTCATATATGAAAAGAGTATGAAATCTTCAGCGAGCGGAAGTTGTGCCATAGAGTCTATAATATAAGCTTGAGGCACATCTCCCAAATACGCTCAGAGCTACTCTTTAGCTAATATTGTTATAGAAATTTGACAGATATCACTACGAGTTTACTTATCTAGTATTTAACTATATCAACTGGAAGTTGTATGCTTTTTCTATTAAAGCTCTATATTGTTCACACTATTATAAGAAAAACAAAACAAATTTCTTTATTTTTTGTTAAAAAGATCTATTTACAAGGTAGGAAAATAATATTTGTGCAAAGCCCTTATATTTCTAAAGAAGAAGAAGATTTAAAAGTGACTAAAGAAATCGGAAGAGAAATATGAACTAAAATAGTTCTCAATCCAAGCGAACCACTTGATTTGGAAGGTTTATGAGTTTGAAAATTTCCCAATCTTACGGACAGTTCAAAACTGTATTATGATATAAAAAGGGGGAAACTACATAAGGAAAACTTAAGAAACTTATAATTTATGTAATCAACAGATTAAAATGAGTCAAAGTCGGAGAATATTAAAAAAAAGTGATGCCCATAATATTTTGCTTTAAAAACAGTTAAAATGATATTAAATCGACTCTGGGATCTGATAATTTTTTGAAATTTAGAATACTGGGAAAAAATAAACCATATATAGTATTTCGAATAAAATAATATTTTTAATACAAAAAGGTCTTGTAAAAAGGAAAATTTCGGAAAAAAAATAAAAAAGGTTTTAAACGTTTTAGACCCTACGAATGTTCTGGAATAATTTATGTAACCTGCGTTTCTGCAATAATAAAAAAGTACAAAAAACCGGAAACATAAAAATAGTTACGAGTATTTTTAATCAAAAGTACATCAAGTAGCCTTCAATTAGATAGTACAGATAGTGTCATATCATGTGTTCGATTGACTTACGATTTACAGTGCGAATTATATAACACTATTGTGGAATGCACTGCAGGAGGCGTGACTATAAAGTGTTCTATATATATACCATATACCCGATAAGGATCAGACAGTACATAATACTAACAATAGGTGAAATATTTTTTAAATAGTTAAAGAAAATGATGAAATTGGGGTAATATTAATTATGGGATTGAATCGAGGCACTATATTATATATATGCATTGGGTATGTCGGATGTTATTGGGGCCTCGGTGGACCAGGGCATAGCGCACTATCCCGCCAAACAAGAGGTGTGGGTTCGAGTACCAATCATGTCAATAGATATTACCCTCCTAAAAAAACTAGGTTGTAGCGTAGGATTTGAAATCCACCCGAGTAAAAAAAGTTCTTCAGTTGAAGGAAAAAGAAATAAAGGAAAATAGTGCTTCAGGCTGTGAACCGTTAGGGTTGTTATGGCTTAGTTTGGCTTAAATTGCAAGATATTATACGTATATTCATAGGGAATGTTAGATGTTATAAAGTTTTAGATATATTACGATGTTTCGTAACTTTCTGCATATCTATTGACATTTTTGGGTCAAAATTTTCCGAAAATTTTCAGTTAATTTAATGGTATTACACGGAGAAAAGCTTAAAGTTTACGAATATAGCCAAAAAGTGCATAAGTGTGACCAGATTTTTGTCATAAACAAATGAAATTTTAATTTCGCTTGGACAGCAAATAATCTATTATTTTTTCGCCAAAATTTGCATAGGTGTGACCAGATTTTGGCCATATCGAAGATAAAATTTGAATTTTGCTTGGAAAGCAAATAATGTATTACTTTTTCCCCAAAATTTGATTAAGTGTGACCAGATTTTGACATATCCAAGATAAATTTTGAATTTCGCTTGGACAGCAAAAAGTGTATTACTTTTTTCCCAAAATTTGATTAAGTGTGACCAGATTTTGGCCATATTTAAAATAAAAGTTGATTTCCGCTTCGACAGCAAATAATGTATTACCTTTTGGCCAAATTAGCATAGGTGTGACCAGATTTTGCCATATCCAAGATAAAATTTGAATTTCGCTTGGACAGCAAAAAGTGTATTACTTTTTTCCCAAAATTTGATTAAGTGTGCCCAGACTTTGGCCATATTCAAAATAAAAGTTGATTTTCGCTTCGACAGCAAATACTGTATTACTTTTTCCCCAGCGCAATATTATAATTAAAAACAAGCTTTTTACTAGGATTATGGTTATAGTCAATAATGCCGTTATCGGTTATGTTATTAGAACTATAACTGTTAATATAGTTAGCGGTAATTTGGCTTAAATTGTGCACAAAATCAAAACACTCAGCGGGGAAATTTGTTTCGTAGCATTTTGGCAAGATATTTATAAATACGGAAATCAATTTGGCCGTATGCCTTACGCCGTATGATTTGACTGTTTACGGGTTTTTGCCAATCAAATTGTTGTTGTTGTTATGGTTGTAGTTGTTGTTGTTGTTGTTGTTGCCCCATTGAGCTAGAGGCCTGTGGAGCTGCCGTAGTTCCCTGGAAGTTGCACGCGTGCCATAAATTTTACCAGACGATAACAAGAGACTAAAGACAACAACAACAACAACAACAACAACAGCAATAACAACAAATTAGCAACAAATAACAATAATAATACAACAACAACAACGACAACAACAACCAACTGCAGCTGTTTGAATATTGCACTGAATGAGGGATTTTCTAGGGATTATATTATGGATTTTGAGTCTGTTGCGTGGGCGTTTTTTTTTTTTTTTTTTTGCCTGGAGTGTATAAGGGCGTATTGTGGGCGCTGGGGGCGTGGCATATCTGTTTTTGTATAGTAGTCAATGACCAACTGAGCAAATTGTTGTCTCGTCATTGAGAGACAAAAATAAATATGAAAAGTCGAAAAACAACATTGATAAAAATATACATAAAAATAATCGCGACGTAACACCGCGGGGAAGTTTTTCGGTCAAATTAGTTGGGGGAGGGGGGGACGACATCGGCCGGGGGGGACTATATATCTTGAAGACGTCAACAGGGCAATCAGGGCCAACAGCGGCACAGCGGGCAGCTCAACAAAATGTGGCCAAATTAGATGCACGGGTCACAAAGCGTTATAAAGCCCATAGGGTGGCAGTGGGCGTGTGTGTGGGCGTGGTGGGTTCTACGTATGGGGGGGATTGTCAGTGTTGGGAATTGCGTAGGCGTCCTGAACCACTTAGTGTCATAGTTGCCCCTGAGGCGGGCGTATGTAATATATAGTTTGTTTGTCAAATAGGTCAATATTCTGAATAAATTGATATGATTACGTTAAGGTTCCTTCCTTTCTGCCCTCCTTGCCTCCTTGCCTCCTTTGCAAGTTGCTCAAATTTGGAGTGTCATAAAATGAGCGTTTTATTGAACTAATTCTACTATTAAATCATTATTAGATCATCTCTATAGATAGTTAAAGGTTTTCATAGACTTCGCAAAGAAAAAAACTTGAAACTCTTGTGGATGTTTAGCTAAAACTAGAATTATTAATATTATATGACTATAAAAACCCTATCAGGTCAAAGCCTAAAGCACTTAAGACTTTAAGACTTTAACGGGTTCAACAAAACGGTTCAAATAGGAAGATCCAAACGGTTTTGCTGAAGTCAAAAGTCAAAGGTTCTATAGAATGCATCGATTTAGGGGTGACAGCGCAAAGATTCCATGGTTATACATAAAGATTTATTTAAGAATTCAGGGGTTTAAAGGATTTACGGTTTCCAAAAAGAGGGGAAAGAAAACGGAAGTCAAAAAGTTAAGTCAGGAACCGAATTTCAGTCAAATATAAGTTCTTAAATGTCGACTCTTCAAGGTAGTTCTATGAGATCTAGTGGTTTAGAAGTTCCAAAATGCTGAATGGTGCAATGAAGGAGGTTCACTGGAACGCAAGTGAAAAAGGTAGTCTATTCCTAAGGTCATTCGCTTTTCAGCTTTTCAAAGGGATCCTCCTAGGGGTTTCCTGTTTCAATTTCCACCCAAATCACCACTAGGTTGAACTTCCACCCGACTTACCTATTTGACAGCTGAAACATTTCCATCATGGTCTCGTGCGAGTGCTGGTGATGCGCGTGCGGATGATGCGGATGCAGTTGTCCATGATGATGATGATGGTGATGGTGATGCGGATGATGTGCCCCCGGGTGTGGCAACATGCCGTATGGCGCCGCCGAGGCCGGTGCACCCGGTGGCATGGCAAAGCCCGAATAACGACCATAGCCATGGGACGAACTGGCGCTGCCGTAGGGCGCATTCGGATACCACATGTTCGGATAGAAGGTGGCGGTGGACGCGGCCGGCGGCGGCAGAGCCAGCGACTGGGAATGTGTGTATTGTGCGGCATTGGAGGCGGCGTTGTGCAGACGGGCGGGATGCGAGCCGCTGCTGCTGCTGTTGCTGCTGCTCAGGCCGGGACTGTAGCCACCGCCGGGACCGGGACCCGGACCCGGCGAAGGATAGCTAAACTGGTAGCTGGAGTTGGAGGGCGGGCGCAGCAGGATGTCGCTATTGGAGGGTGTCGGCGATTGGTAATAACTGTTCGCCGCGCTGCCGCTGGCATAATCCGAATCCGTATAGCTGTCATCCAGATCCACTTCGGTCTCGGCCTGCTGTGGGTCCGGTGTGTCGGCCACATTGTCTGGCGACCAGGCGGAGTTGAAGCGTTGCGACAGTTGCTGCTGCTGTTGTTGCTGTTGTTGTTGCTGCTGCTGCTGCTGCAGTTGCTCCTCCTGCGGATCATCAAAGTAGGGAATGTCTGTTTTGAGATCTTCAAGGTCCGCTGTGGGCGTGGCCGTGGGCGCTGACGACGTCGTCGAATCGCTGTTGGGATT
Organism: Phorticella flavipennis; assembly: GCA_037040045.1. Taxonomy (NCBI): domain Eukaryota; kingdom Metazoa; phylum Arthropoda; class Insecta; order Diptera; family Drosophilidae; genus Phorticella; species Phorticella flavipennis. The sequence continues at coordinate 8,875 of JBANCY010001041.1, read as the reverse complement.
CGCCGCCTTTGCCGGACGCTTGAGGTACGCATCGAGGGCGCTCATTTTGTAGGGGGGACTGCGGAGAGAGCGAAAGAGGAGGAGAAAGATTAGATCATTGATTAGCAGCGGTAATTGGAGATTTTTTTTTTTTGGTTTTGGGAACTTTTCGGGAAATCTTTTTAAATCTTTTTTTTTTCGTTTTTTATTATATCTTTTGAGCAACGATTTAGTTTCTTTTTACGATCCAATACAATATTGTATTTTTTATTATTTAATTAGATTGTTGTTGTTATTGTTGTTGTTGTTGTTGCGTGTCACGTAGTAAATAAATTGTTATTTTTTATTATTTTCTATAGACAAACGAAATTTTTGGTTTCTTTTTTTATTATTTTATTTTCATTTGTCGGTTTTCTTTGTAAATCTATTTTTGTGCAAGGTTTTCGAATCAAAATAGATTGCAGGCAAACGTTAAATGGTCACAACTAGGCGTATACCCTGGAAAGTGTTGAACAATTATTGGGCAATTGGTTTTAAGACTGAAAAGGGCAAACCACTTTGTGTTTGGCGTGAAATGTACCTAATTGCAGGCAAATCATAAATGGTCACAACTAGGCGAATACCCTGGATAATGTTGAACAAAGGGCAATTGGTTACAAACCACTTTGTGTTTTCGTGAAATGTACCTAATTGCACTGTTTAACCTCTTATTATATTGCAGTTTTTATAGCAACATCTACCTAAATATTATTAAATTAAGATAAGTACCAAAATGTACCAATATTCCAGCATTGTACCTAAGTTGCCGTTCCTAATTGTACCCAGACGTAACATTTGAATATGACCGTGTTTGGTACACCAAAAGTACCGAAGATTTCATAAGGATTATAAAATTATACCAAATTGTACCCACAAGTAAGACATGTTTATATGTTTATTCTAGGTTTTGTATCTAATAACAACAAACTTAAAATACGTTCCAAAATTTACCTATATTCCAGAATTGTACCTAAGTTTAACTGCCTTTCATTGGAAGTGTACCTTATTGTACCCAGAGGTATCATCAATGTGACCGTGTTCGGTACATAGAAATGTACCGAAGCTGTTCTGAAGATCATAATAATGCACCAAATTGTACCCAAAAATAACATGACTATTTTGGTAAGCTTTCATTGTACCTAATGGTAACAAATTTGAAATGAGTACCAAAATGTACCAACATACACAGAAATGTACAGAAGTTTTCATTAAGATCATAAAAATGGTCCAAATTGTACCCAGATAAACCATTTGAATTGTTTTATGTTAACTTGTACCAAAATATACATAAATTTTGACCAACTGTACAACAAACACTGTACAACCAAATTTACCTAGGTTTTCTGGGCGTTGTTAAGAAATATATCTAAATGTACCTAGCTCTAGTCAGAGCTACCATTTGAATAAACTTGATCTTTTATCATGCTATAGGTATTATACCCAAATGTACCTAAATATGACAAAAAGATAATACGTAACAAACTGTACCAACATACAAGATAATGAACCAATTTTTTTTAAACGACCTTAAAAAATGTACCTAAGAGAGTATCTAGTTGTATCCAGTGATCAATTTTCAGTAGACACTTTATTATACCAGAAAGTTCTGTAAATTGTGGCTAAAAAACACGATATATCATAATTCCACATATTTTCGTTGTGATTTATATATGTTTTATCTATTTTTAACTGAATTTCATAGTTTATGTTTTTCGTATAGTTTACTAATAAATCGAGAAATATTTTCGGAATATTTTAAAAAAATTTGAACATAATGGATGTAAAATGTCACCATTTTCATTATTTCAGATTTAAGTATAATTAGTATAGTTTATCATTATTATTTAGTAGAATTTATAGATCAATCTATAACTATAGTTGCTTTCAACTGATGGTAAACGTTGATAATGGTATAAAATAGTTTTGATGGGTCTTACGATACGAATATTAACAAATATTTCTTTCATCCGAATGTGATCTCATGAAAAGTTTTGAGTTTTGGAACATAATGTTTTGAGCTTAAAGCTATGTCGTAAAATAATCCAGAAAATTTCAAAATTAAAAATTTTTTTCTCTATTATATGATCCTGAAAATTGTATGAGTGCCCATAAAATCTACAGTTCTTAACATAATGATTTCAGTTTTGTATAATATATTTATAACTGTCTCATTTGGCTTTCCTGAAAGTTTGGATCTTAAACAACGCTGTTATATGATATAGAACTTGCCCGAAACGGTCCAAAATCTGTCAAATTTGCATTATGGCACCTGACGGCTAAACTATAAAAGCTAAAGGCACTCGATTCCATTACTTTTTGTACATCCCTACACAATCCAATGAGAAACTGTAGGCCTATCAGTAGGGTTTATCACTATATGCATTGGTTCAAGTAATCTCTTGCTATAATGTTAGTCGATCTGCTGATTGACCAGTTACAACTTATATATTTAATGAGCAGAACATTGTGGGTTCAGATAGCAAAAAGATGGATTATTTTGGGGAACTTTAGAACATAAAAAAACTTTAGAACATAAAAAAGTCCGTAGGACTTGAAGCACAAAAAAAAGACAAATAGTGCTTCAGGCTTTGACCCAATTGGGTTGTTATGGAGGGGAATTCGAAACCACGACTTCATGCTGTCCAATTACAGGGTATTTAAATAGTTGAGCGTTGTTTTGTTTCTATTCATTGTTGTAGTGTTATTTGCAGATTTTATGATTAGGCTCGTAAAATTCTAGAAGCGATAAACGTTCTCTGGACTCATATATATTGTTGCTTGATTTTGTTGGGTGCCAGAAAGGCATTTCTATGTCATAGACATAATGCTATAGACAGAACAATGTATTATACATATATATATATACAAATTATATAGTATATAAGGTATCATGTATAATATATAACTAAGTGCGGCCTATAAATAATACATAGACTCATGAATGAACAAGAAAAAACAATATATAATAAAAAGATCTAAAATATATGTATATATTACTATATATTTAAACTATATATATATATATCTATATTTATTTTGTCGCTTCGTCTAAATTTTTAATATTTATTTTTTTATTTTCTTAAAAAAATTTCTCATCCTCAAATCGAAAACGAAATTGAAATCGAAATCGAAATTGAAAATGGAAATGGCAATTGAAACTGAAACTGAAATTGAAATGTAAATGAAAGATCTACGGAAATCGCCGTACGACGAGAAGTGTTTAAATTGACGGATTGTTAAATGATTCGCATATCATGCTTTATTTTAAGAGAGAAGGTTAATCACCCGAAATATCCGAAAAACACCCAAAGAAACAACAGCAACAACAACAATAAAAACAACGGAAAAGTAAACAAGTTTTTTGATTTATTTTATGTTAAGTAGTTCGTTTTATCAGGCACGTTTAACCGTATTGATATGGGCGTGATCGACCTTATAAAGCATATATATACACATATACATATCCATATACATATCGATATACATATGTGTGTGTTTATTTTTGTTATTGAAACAAAGCTGAGCTCATAAGGGCACATGTTCGAACGCCCTAAAGTCGGTTCTATAGGAACTGTCTGAACTTTTCGAGTTCCCAGTTTATTGATTAGTCCGAACATGTTCCAAGTACAAACAAATTTAAGACTTTTATGTTTTGTAATCAATACGATTTCCTATGACGTAGAATTTACAAAAATATGTAAATTCTTATGTAATTCGGATTGAAACAGATCAAAACAAGTTAGGAAGAATTATCTTCCTGATTATATGATAATTATATGATTTCAATCCCTTTAAAATTTTGTGTATCGATAGATACTAACGTACTTTAAAAGTGTGAGAACTTTCGATTCCACATGTTGAGAAACATGGGAAATATGGGTTAATCCGATTATTGGTTATATGAAAGCTCTAAGATATAGCAGCCCGATCCTTATGAAATTTGGTAAAGCGATAGATAATAGCAAATCTTAAGGGTATGTGAAATTTCAACCCGAAAAACATGGGAAATTTGGGAAAAAACGACTATTGGTTATATGAATGCTATAAGATATAGTAGTCCGATCCTTATGAAATTTGGTAGACCGATAGATAATAACAAATTTTAAGGGTATGTGAAATTTCAATCCGAAAAAACATGGGAAATTTGGGAAAACATGACTTTTCGTTATATATATAATATATAGTAGTCCGATCCTTATGAAATAAGGTAGAAAGATAAATAAGACCAAATCTTAAGGGTATGAGAAATTTAAATCCGATTCAATTCAAAACATCGGAAATTTGGAAAAAAACGACTTTTGCTTATATGGTAGCTAAATGATATAGTTGTCCGATCCGGCTGAATTCGACAAATGTGTTGACGAAGAACAAAGTCAGACAATGTTGAGAAAAGGAAACACGAAGTCTAGGAAAGGTAGCAAGTGATAAGTTCCCTAGTCAAGACAGAAACCACGGAGTAAAGTAATCGGATTCCATTTAAGCAATTAGCTAGTAGAATATAGAACCCATTTGCATCTAGCCTAATCATGGAAGCAGATTGAAGGTCTAAGATACAAACCCTATCAAGTCAAAGACTGAATTCATTAGTCGAAATACTCAAATAGAACCCATTTGGCGGGTCTTTAGTAACGGAAAGTGAAGCTTTAGATAAAACTCATTATACGGGTAGTATATTGTCATAGAAAACGCTGACTAAAGTCGTGGCAAAGCCTATTTTTTGGGTAATATAGCGATATTTAAAAGAAATATTGTCAGAACTCGAGGCCCATTTTCCAGGCCATCCATTGATATGGAAAATTTTGACTGAACCTAAATGTTTGGTATTGAATTTAATAGTTTTGAATAGTTCAATTCAACAGTATAAAGCTGTACCCATTTGATGTTTGACATGAAATCTTACGGAATCCATTTTCCGAGTATTCTGCCCCTAGAAGTAACATTGGAGGTACCCACTACGCCGAAGCTTAAAGCAGCACCCACTTTAGGGTTAAATCTAGTAAAGTCAGGGCCGCTGGTAGCCTAGCAAGTTACCAGATACGATAGGGTGTTACACAAGGAAAATCATGTTAAACCTTAATGTTAACAATGTACCTTATCTAGTTACAAAAAGTAAACTAAATCAGATTGATAGAAATCTAATGCTAATAAATTTGGTATTTAATCAAAACATAAATACTCAAGATCTGTTTATCTCTAAGGGAAAAACCCCACCAATTACCGGCGATTACAACACTGCCTGACAACGACCGAAAGCAATAGGAGTGGGGCAACAGCTGACAGCTGATATCGTATATATTACATATATAATACGCCAAATATTTCGATACACAAAACTTAGACAAAAGTCGAATCCTCCTCAATTTACAGACTCAATTTACAGGCCAATTTGAGACTTAAAGTGCCCTCGTCGGAGACGCTTTATATTATTATTATTATTGTATTAATTTGACGATTTCTTGCTATAAACAAAAAAGAAAAATTGAAAAAAAAGCGTCTCAGTTGCTTTTTTATTTGTTTTCCTTTTGAAGACCCCCCCAAAAGCCCCCAGCAAGCTCCCAAGACCCCAGCTCGAAACCCCCAAGACCCAAGGCGCCTCAGAGTAAAACAAAAATAAATAAATGAAAGCAAATAAACAACATCTTGACGGAAGATACTTAAAATGGCAAGTGTATTACGAACTACCCCACGAAATGGCTGGAAATATAGTATTATATTATATTATATTATATTATATAATCAAAAGCATCGAGTGCCAACTGGAGCATCCTCAGATTTCAGCAAAAACTCGCCTTACGTACCCAAACTTCGAGCATATCAAACCCCACACTTTCTTATTGATTTCATAAAACTACAACTATAAAGAATCTGTCAGTTTCCCCGGCGTAAGACCCCGCCATTATCAGATATATAAAATCCTTCAGTGACTTTGATTTCAAGTGTTATCAGAAATAAATAAATAGTGCCAGCTGAATGGCAAAGCAATGTCAAAAATGTCAGTCAAATTTGTCATTAAAATCAAAGTCAAGCACATATTTTAATGCAAACTCGGCAAATCGGAGGCAAATAGTTTGCGCACAAATTGAAACAATTTGCGTACAAACTCAGAAAAATTTGTCATATGTAAAAAAATTTAGTAATTTTTTTTTAAGGTAAATCATTTGCTTTTACAAAAGTTTTGCATGTAAACTTTATAAAATTTGCCACAAATTTTAAAATTTTAGTTTGGTCCAAATTTTCAAAACTTTCTTTTTGTCAAAATATTGCCAGTCATCTCATAATTTAAACAACTTTTGCATAAACTATTGTGAGTATGACGAATAATTTACGTACAAATGCAAAAAATTTGCGTGTAAACTCATAAAAATTTATCAATTGTAGAAATATTTATAGAAATTTATTTTTTCCAAGAAAATTCATTTGCTCCACACATTTTGCATGTAAGCTTTATAAAATTTGCCACAAATTTCACATTTTAGTTTGGTTCAAATCGAGTCAAAATTTTCAAAATTTTCTCTTTTGTCAAAATATTGCCAGTCTTCCCATAATTTCGAATACTTTTGCACAAACTATAGTTGGCTTGCCAAATAATTTGTGCACAAATGCAACAAATTTTGCGTGCAAACTCATACAAATTTTGTCAAATGTTAACATATTTATTTATATTTAAACCAAATACCAACGTAATGAAAATTTTGCATACAAACTTTTTAAATTTTGCACAAAGCACAGTTCAGTTATTAGGATTCAATTACAAACTTTTATTTCAAATCGAAATATATAATATTAGTTTGCTTACAAATCGTACAGAATTTATCAAGTTAATTTGCGTCAAACATTATTTTTATCAAAATATTTCCAGTCCTTTCACAGAGATGATTTAACCGCATTTGCACAAACTTTTGTGCGTTTGACAAATTTGTTTGCAGCAAATTTATTTTTACAAATTTTTTTCATTTTAAGAAGTTAATTTTGTTTGCTCAGAAACTAACAAAATTATATGTTTGGCCAGTTCACACCAAATTTTCGACTTAGTTAGACCTCTTAGTGACGTAGATTTATATCTTTCAAGCTATTTTTAATGAACGCCGGGGTATTAAATGTACAAGCTGTGCAAACTTTTGAGACACAGCCAAATAAAGTCAATAAAAATGTTTTACAAACTGAGTGGTTCAAAGTTCCGTAGATCTTTGCCGGGTCAATGGGCGTCTGAAGCAGTTGCTTGACTGAACTTGAGTTCAGCGGATGATTTTGATGTCAAGAAGTGGAAATTAAGTGAAATAGATGTTGATCTAGGAAATGTCTAGACAAATTTTATTCGACATTGAAACTATGTGAAATATTTAAGATTTACTGAACCTTAGATAACCTGAGTTCTGTGATAATTTCAATTTTTGAATCTTGCATAACTGCCATGTTAACTGAACAATTGTTCTGAAATTTGTTAGATCTATAGATAATTGGACATTTTAAGTGCGCCTAGAAAATAAAAGCTCTAATTGCAAATATATAGAAAATATGGACAAATTTCAGTTTCATTATACGATAACTTAAAGGTGGTGTAGGCCATGGTTCGATGGCTTCCGTACTGAAGAGCTTTTATCTTTGAATCCATCCAAAAATAGTTTCTATTATCAACAAATCTCAAGAAATCAAAGCAGAAAATTGATAACTAAAAGTCTATTTGATGAAGAGAGCTAATCCAAAATCCAAAATTTGTATAATATATGTACATTTTGAGGCAAAACATTAACATAAAGTCGCAAATGAGCTTGCCTCAGACCCATTAAAGAGCACGCCAAAAGATATATATGACAATTATAATCTGTTTGTGCGCGACTTCAGACATTAACATGAAATACCTCTCTCTCTCTCTCTATCTCTCTCTGTTTCGGTACCCCCCATTTCTCTCCTCAACGCCCTCTTTTACTGTCAGTCTACAAGTATGCCTCCATCTCATTTAGATAAGTAAAAGTTACTATGACAATGCCCTGGCAGACACCAGTCCACCCGACCGGAGACCCCCTCCCAAGACCAGGTGAGGTGGGTACTACTTCTTCTTGTTTTGTTGATGATGTTGTTTGCGGCTTAACTGAAAAATTAGACGTTGCGAAGTGTCGCTGATTTATGGCCCAGGGGGAGGTACGAGGGGTCGAGGCGTAGGAGACATAAAACATTAAATATTTATATAGGTTTGGAACTGCAAACAAGCCAAGACAGAAGATGTCAGGAGTAGTATAGCAGGTAGAACCTGCTAAACAGTGGAAGGAAAATATGATGTCAAAATTTTAGGAAATTTTCAAAATTTCACTATGTAACTTGTAACTAACTTCAATTGGATTTTCCTGAAAATTCCTATAGTTCATCATGTTTTGCTCATTATTTTTGAAAAATGACTTAAAACAAGCTAATTCCATGACAACATGTCTTTAAGTAAGCCAATCTTAAAGCAAGATTGGAGCTCATTAAAAATGTAAAATTATAATAGGAAAATGTATATGCCCATTAGGCTTTAAGGAGATATTGTTTTTCGTGCAAATTACATGTTTTTGTTGAATGTTAAAAGAAAAACTAAACCCAATACCATTTTGTTTAGAAGCTTAACAAGTCTTTAATAGACTAGTCCTTAGATTTTTACCCTAATAACATCAAATTTGGTATGTGCATCTATTAATATCATAAGCAATGAAAGTATATATCAAATTTTACTTGTCAAATCTTATTCGAACGACAGAATGAAATTTCGCAAAATTTTGAAACAACTCTCCATTCCCCCGAAGAGTAAACAAGTAAGAAAGCTCTAGTCGAGTGGGCTCGACTACGAGATACCCTGATCCTAACAGTGCAATGCATTCGGAAT
>JBANCY010001040.1:0-15090 GCA_037040045.1 Phorticella flavipennis | reverse complement strand
ATGCCACTGGCACGGGCCAGTGGTATCTTAAGAAGATTCCCACCTCCTTTGGCGACCCAAGAAAAAAAAAAAAAAAACACACACACACACACACACACACACACACACACACACAGCCCAATACATATACATATATATACATCATGTATATATATATACATATATAGATATATATTTATCTGTTGGCGCATTAAATTTATTTATTTGCACACAAATGAAAGTAAAAAGGGTGCACACAGTTGCCAGCAGCAATGGCGGCACTTAGTCAGCATTTGCTGCAGGACAACAACAAAAAATGCCAAAAAAAAAGCAAAAGTAGAGGGAAAAGGCCAAAATATTTTGTTAAAAATAGTCGCGTAGTCGCCTGACTCTGACAGGCAAGTGTCGCACTCTACGACACCCATATTCCCCATGTTCCCCATGTTTCCCGAATTCTCCACTTTGCCTCCATTTCCCGCCATTTCCCATACCATTTCCATTTCCAGCGTATGCCATAGAGATATAAATTTACTGCTAACCAGCGTCCACTGCCCACACACACACTCACACACACGCACACTTCCTTCCTTCCGCTTCGCACTTGGACCCTCTTCAAATCCTCAGTTGTCCATGGCATTTTTATTATGCATGAGCCAAAATTATTGGATTGGATTTGTTTAATATAAGCAGGCAGCCGGGCCAAGAGTGCTCATTGCGTTTCCCAAAAAAAGCCAAGTGGTTGAGCACGATTTGGCCAAAAGCATTGCCCATCATCATCATCATCATCATCATTATCATCAGAGACACAGAGACAAAATTAGCATCATTTTGGCGCATTGCCAAAGCCCTAAATTGCTTCGTACATTATTCAGGCAGCAGCTTAATTAATTAGTAATCGATTAATTAATCGACTAATTGTTATGTTTAGAAGCAAAAGTTAATCTGTTATAAGTCAAATGCTTGGCCTTAAGGCCTGATTACATATTCTACTCTTCATTCGGTTCCCTCATATGTTGGGTGTACTTTACCCTAAATGGGCACTCTTTTTGCCCCCTCCTCAAGTTTTGCCGAGTTTTCCAACACTGCAACTGACACTGCCTACAATTGCGAGCATGATTATGGCTTTTTTTCAGCTTCTTCTTCTTCTTTTTTGACTGAGACAGCGACTGGGAGTGCTTCCGTCCTGAACTGAAAAGCCGTTGACTGCCAACTGCCAGGAGTAACCCGAGTCAGTGAGTTGTTGAGTTGAGCACAAAGTTTTTTAATTTAAATGGTCATTTAAATGTCGAGCAACTTAAGCTCAAGTGCGCCTCAGTGTGCAAAAAGTCCTGCAAGGATAATGCTCAAAATATAATCTGCAGGGCGATTTAACAGCCAAGGAAAATGGGGCTTGTTTTTTTGCTCTACCCAAAAACATAGGGCACAAATTGTTAGAGTATATTGGCCATAACAAACATATCGGGTCAAAGCCTGAAGCACTATTTTCCTTTATTTATGCTTCTTACTGTTGGGGGAGAGATATGGCAACACTGGAACAATATTTTGTGCATATTTCATTCAAATCTTTTTTTTCAATTCATTGAAGGAATTGGATCTTTTCAGAGGTAGCTTAATTTGTAACCCTTTTTCGTCTTAAAGAAAAGATATATTGCCACTTCCGGCTAACGGTTATTGACATATATTGTCATGCATATATAGAATTTCAGCAATATTCCCGCCAAGTTTGCTCAACAATTCAAACAACGCCAAAATTGGTCAAGATCTGCTCTGAAAACGCTAAAAGCACACGCTTCACCCATGTCAATTTCTAGCTCTTTTCTAGCTGACTTAAGCGCCTGTCTAGCTGCCCATTTAAATTACAATTATGCTGCCTAAGCAAACCCCTTACAATCCGCAATTGTTGGCCAAAATGTGTGTTGCCAAAATGTGCACTCGGGCTTGTTAAGCATGTGGTCAGCCCGGCTAAGGCGACGGGTCAAGAGTTCGAGGCCAAAAGAAGCCCAGAGGCCTGCAAGTGGGCACTGGCCAGCCAAATAGACAGAGACAAGTCAGTTACAAGACACTTGTGTATGTTTCTTGGCTGTTTATTTATGCAACTCGTACAACTCGAAGTACAACTCGTTGAGTTGCAGCTGCTTGTACTTGGCCCAAAAGCGTTAAAGTGGCCAGAAATTGTAAAGAGAAAAATGTGGCAACGCGTGGCTAAGCAGCAGCTGAGAGCTCAAGTGGCGTTTGAGTTGAGCGACCAGAAAATTTATATAAATCCATGGCAGGCAGCCAGACAGATGCAAAGCCCCGCCGCACATCAATTCAAATAAATAATCCAACAGCATGAAATTGGCCACCGACAAAAGTTTTCAACAGTGTGGAACCTTGTGTGTGTGTGTGTGTGTGTGTGTGTGTGTGGAGCTCTTGGGCCCCTGCCGGCAAACGTTTTGAGGTTTTTCACAGGCCCGGAAAAAAAATAACATGAAAATTCAGGCTGTTTTGGGTGCAAAAGGGCTTCAACTAAATGGCTGCTATCAAAATTATCGTCAGAAATGCTGCGAAACCCCCTCAAGCCATGCCCAGTCCCTGCTCGGGCGCCAGAACCAGAGATGGCGTCGGAGTCGGAGTCGAGTTAAGTTAAGTTAAAGCGCGCACTTCCTGTCGAGCCACAGTCTTTGGTCGCATTTTCAGCATGCCAACGAATTATATGGTGCCACTCAGTGTGTGTGTGTCCGGGTGTGTCCGGGTGTGTCTGAGTGTGTGTGTGTGTCTGTCTGTGGGTTACAGTGCGTAAGTCCTGTTCACGGCTTGCCAGCCCATTCCGGGCTATTTGGCTAATTTAATACCACTATAAAGTTCCTGGCCTGCGGGCCCAACTGCAACTTAAATAATTAACAATGCTTAAATTTTGTACCCACACCCAGCAGCAGCACCACCAGACCACCACACTCCACGTGGCATTTAATCAAAGCTTTGGCGCTTCAAAGCAACCAAAAAAAAAAAAGAAACTTTGGCTTTTAGCAGCTTTTGTTTGGCAGGAAAGGAGCTATATCCGGTAGACTTTGAAGTTGCTGTCAAATTATTTAAAACTAAAGCAGCTGTGGCCTGGGAAATTAATATTAATACTAGCTTCTGATTGATTTCCCAGGACTATGCGGCATAACATATTCAATAACTAATTTGTTGATTAAACTTGACGCAAATCGGGCTTAGACTTAGGCTGGCAGACAGGCATACAGACAGTTAGACATATAGAGCTAACAGAAGTCAAGCAAATAAAACCCATTTGGAGGTAAAATATGGCGCCAGAGCGCAGAAAAAGTCATCATAAAATAAAATTTCCCTCGACGCTAATGACAACTAATTTGTGCTAAAATCTCAATACACACGGAAGCAGCAACAGACCAAACAGACAGACAGACAGACAGGCAGATACTTAGTGGGTATATATATACATTTATATATATATTATTATCTATATATATATAGCAGTTTATATATACGCCCGTCTTATATGTGTATAAACAGACATTGCCCTCGTCATCGCCTTTAGGGTAGGTCCGAGGCTATTAAAAATGGCGCACAGCGCACTAAAGTTGTTACAGCCAAAGATGGTACTTTTAGCAGCGGCAGCACACACACACACACACAGGCACACATACAGATACACACAGACACACACTTGAGCCGAGGGCACACAATAAACTTAATAAATAAGTCAATTAATTGCCCTGCGCGTCTGATATGATACGATATCACAGCAACAACAGTGACTGCCGCTTGGCAGCAACAGCTCACACTCTGTGTGTGTGTGTGCTGGGTGAGTGTGTGTGTGTGTGTGTATTGTGTGTGTATTGTGTGTGTGTGTGTGTGTACATACCCTGTATGTGCTCAAGTTACTCTATTAGGGCAGCAAGTTCAATTAACTTTGTCTTTGGCATAACAAAATGTATGCGAAACTCGTTTAATACTCACATATTGCTGCTCGAGCCTCAGGGTTCTGCTGCTCCTCCTGCTTCTGTAACTCCTCCTGCCTCTGTTCCTTCCGCCTGCAGTCGCTTTGTCATTCTCTTGGCTCGTTTGCGCTGCCAAAGAGCGCCTAACTTGATTACCCCCAGTCATCTTTGCCCGCAAAAGTAGGCAACACTTTTTTCGGTGCGAGCCCCAAAAAGTAGGCAATGGTTTTTTCAACAAGCATTTCCGGCGCTTGCATTGGCATCTCTTCAAACTGTTCTAACGGTGCTAACTGTTCTAATATTTCTTCATCGTTTTGCTGCTGCTGACAGTATTTATTGTGCAATGGCTGCTGCAGGAATTTAATGTGTTTAAACTGGAAAAGCGCCAGTGTTGGGCAACATAAACAAATTATTTGATGGCTTGACTTTCGGCTTGCGGTTGCTTTTCGCCTTCAGCTTCGGTTTTCAGCATTTTTATTTCACTTTTTTTGGTTATTTCTTGTTGTTGTTGGCCAGTGTTCGCCTTGGCCACTAAGTAAACTTTTATGACGCTCATAAAATAGGCAAAAGTCGCGCCCAGCTCTGCCCCGGAGCGCCTCCGCCATTACACACATACTCACATATAAATATGTAATATGCGTGCCGCATAAAAACAAGAGGAAACAAGACAGCCAAAATCCCCGGCAGCATTTTTATGCAGCTGTTGTGACATTTTTATGCTAAGCAGCTCTCTAGCAGCTCCCCAACAGCTCCAACAGCTCTCAGAGCTGCCTCATGCCACACAACGACGACGACGACGAATGCGGCAAATTATGAAAATTCATAAAAAGCCAAATGTTATGGCATACTTTGAGCCCGGTGTTGAAAACGAAACAGAACTCAAACTGAGTCTGAAACTGAGACTGAAGCCCCCAACTATATATATATATATATATATAAAGCCAAAGCTTTAGCTGCAACAACAGCATCCTGCAGCGTGTCCTCTCGGTGCTCGGAGTGTTGCCAATTTCAGCTCATTTTCCTCAGTCTTGGTTTATCACTTGCCCCAACTAAACTCGTTTACGCTGACTCGTTTATCATCTCGTTTCGCTGCGACAAACATCAACATCAACAAAAACTGACAACAGCAATGCCAGCAGCAGCTGCTGACGTCATGAATACGCCGCAAGGACTCGCGCGGCAAAAGGATGTTCTGCTCGACGCCATAGTTTAATGCAGCAGCAGCTTATGCCGGAAAGAAATATGCTCAAATCCGCGTCGAAATAGTTATAAGATGAGAATATAACAAAAGTAGAGATCAAATGATCAAAACTTACTGCTGGCTTGCATACGAATCAGGACATTAATATAGGAAGGAGGAAGGGAGGTTTCAAAAAGCTCTTGCTTTTCGCATAACAGATTTTAATACTTGTTTCGTATGTTTCATTTGGTAACACAGGCATTTACCTCGGTATAGCTGGGATGCCCCGGCTATGCCTCATAATCCATTGTGTATATGATCGGCTGGGTGTGGTGTATTATAAGGTTCTTAAACCGAAAGGGACTATCATTGTTTAGGTATATCATCGAGAATCGATGGATTCAGACGAGCATGCTAAGAAAAACGTCCGCAATTTTCGGAGAGACATGACAAAGTTTGTTACATGAAACGCTCGAACACATGCTGGTCGAGTTGTTAAAACTTAATTGGAAACACCTCCCTAAGAAGTCGCACAACACCCGTCCTCCCGTCGTAAAGCCCAGACATTACCCATTCTGATTACCATCTTTTTCGATCGATGGCTTATTGCCTGAACATTCGACCAGCACTGCTCCAAATATAATACACTTTAATAATGGAGTTCTTTTGAAGCCGAATCCCGAATTTACCAGAAATGAAGCAAAAAGTATGAGCTAGCTTTGGACAATAAAGCTTAAAGAAGTATCCAATTTTTGACATAAAGCTTCAACCGCACGAACTTATTTATACTCCTAAGTTTCATCGATACCCCAAAAGTGCCGAGCAACATTCCAAGTAAAATTTGTTACAATTTTATTTTAAAAACTCTGAAAATAATTTTGATTGATAGTTTGGGTTTTCGCAGAATCAACCTTGAAATTTCATATGGATTTTGAGTTTCCTTAGACTATTTGATGCGCAGCCACATTAACTATTCCCCATGTGGCAAATAATTTGATTAGAAAGCATAAATGATTGAATGATTGATGATGGCAGCTCAACTGTCAATATTTGCCACATGCTTGCGTATACCCCCCGATGTTTCTTGGGCGCTTTTTCAAAATTCCAAACTCACAAATTTTGTTTTCTTTTTTTTTTTTGCCCCTTTTCCATCATCTTCTGCTACTTCTACTACCTTTTTTTCTGCCTTTGTTTTTATTGTTTCTGCCGCGAGCAGTTGGCCATGTTCACCGAGCACGGAGCACGGAGTAAGCGAAAGATGGGGGCAGATGAAACGGCTTTTAATTAAATTCTACTATCGGAGCCAACGAGCGATGTTTATTGTGTGTTGCCGATGCCTGTTGGCCAGCTCAACGAGCAGTCGTTGGTCAAGGAGCCGGGTGAGGTGAGGGGCGTGGCAGAGGCGGATTGTCGAGCAGGAAAACTGGTAGCGCACGGAGTTTTATGCCAATTTGCTGTGCAGCTTCTGCATATTTGTCCCACTTTTGGCCATTGTTGCTGATGCCGTTATTGGCCAGTGCCATGGCGTGGCCATTGTGTTGCCTTTACCGTTACCGTTACCGTTACCGGTACAGTTACCGATGCCGTTACAGTTGCCGTTACCGTTGCCAATCAAACATGGCGTATACAAAATGCTAACAACTCTGCATTGACCAGACTCATTGAGCCAATGCATTTATAATTTGCCACCATTTTGAAGCGGCGGCCGACATTTTTCTCTACGTTGTTGTTGTCGGCCATTATGCCTAATGCAATTTGGCATTAATTAGCCGCCATTACACAGTGTCTATAGGCCAGTCCTGTCCCATACACTCCATTGCATCGTGTGAGTTTATTTGTTTATTTGTATTTGTATTTGTTTATAAACATTTGGCATTGGCAACTGAAGAAGCAACGCGTGCGCCATGTTGAAAATGTTTGTGTTGAAGGCGTTGTTTACTTGTGCCACACACAGACACACACACACACACACACACACAACCACTGTGGCAGTGGCTCAACATTTGGGGCCAGAAATTTGCTTTTTTTTTATTTTTGAAAAGGAAAGGAAATTTTGTGTTTTTCATATTTTTGGCCACAGCCTACGCCACTGTGTGTTTGTGTGTGGATTTGTGTGTGTTTGTACATGTCTTCGTCTGCGGCGGCTGCCATTTCCTTTTGCTTCTGTCAATCGCCAATTTATTTGCCAGTTTACAATATTTTCATATACCCTTGCTGTGTGTCCCACAACTTTTCTAAGAAATTGAAATTTTCGGTATTTCAATAGAATGTCAGACGCCTTTTCAGTGTTTATGTAGACTTGTCTTCTGTCATTGTATATAGTCTTTGGATAAGATTCTGCGGTTTATAGAGTTTCGAATGTCTATAGAGTGGACACTCTAAGGTCTGTATATTATAATGATCATAGGGTGTAGTAAGGAACAAGCCACTCTCTTCTATTGATGCTCCCAAATACCATATTTTGAACACGATGTATATTTTCGAGTTTTGTTGTTACTTCCATCATCGGGGCCCTCGGTAGACCAGTGGATAACTGTGGTTGTGGGTTCGAGCTTTGTTTTCATCACTCTCAAGCAGTTTTCCCAATTGATGTCTTTAAAGTCGAGGTATAATAATACCCAACCAACGCTATCTGCCATGCTATCTGCATTCAACAATACAATTGACTAAGGATCTTGTAATAAAAGCCCTAAGCTCATTAAAACTTGACTCAAGGCCCTTGCTCGGTGCACCAGTGGATAGCACACTGTGCCGCGAAACAAGAGGTGTGGGTCTGAGTCCCACTTATTTACTTAGCATGCCCTTCCTAGACAAACTAGTTTGTGGCGTAGGGTTTGAAATCCGCCCACGTAAACAAAGATCTTCAGTGAAGGAAGCAGAAATTAAGAAAAATAGTTCTTCAGGCTTTGAGCCATTTGGGTTCTTATGGCCATAAAATAATAGTAATAATAATAAGGTCCTCCTTAGCAAAACAGTTGCTATAATTAATTTGGCCTAGCAATGAAAATACGTAGAAATGAAATATGAAAAATGTATAACTAATAATTGATAGAATTTTAAGGTTACTTAAAAAATTTTTAGCCAAAAAAGATACTCTTAAAAATACATTTAAAGTCTTCAAATGGATATTCAAATATTATCTAAAAAAAATAATGATAATATTTAAAGAATAGCTGGGAATGTCTTATTTTCAGGCAGATATTTAAGAATATCTATTTCACAAATGGCTAATAGTTTTTCAACAAATTCCAAAAAATTTCAATAATTTTGCAACTCTAGAAAAGAATATAACGATTTTTATCGTAGTATATTCAAAAGGTCGTTGCTTTGTCAACTGCCAGCGCTGCACACGCCTTCTTCCCTTCGAGTCGCTCTGTTGATGACAGCAATGTGCCGCGTCTGAAGTAATGAAGCGGAAGCGGAAACGAATTACTTTGTAGCACTCAATGGCGCCTTGACCTTGTCTCTCTTTCGCACTCACTCAGTACGTGTGTGTGTGTGTCGCTGTGTGTGTGTGTGGCACGCTTTCGATACATGCCAAAGCATTTGCGTGTTTTCAGTTTTAAACAGGACTCTGGTCCCAGCCCCAACAGCTCCAGCCCCGAACCCAATCCTCCTTAAACCCAGTCCTCAGCTCAGACGACACAGCGCACGTGTCACATGAATTCTTTTTTCATTGTTTTCTTCTCTTTTTTTTGGATTTTTTGAACTGCTTTTCGTGCTGCGGGTTTTCTTGGAATTAAAAGTTTGAGAGCCTCCGGCATCTGCTTTAATTGTTAGTACCCCAGTAAAAGGTAAAAGTCTAGGAACAACTTGATAAAGTTTTGCGCTTCTCCGTTTTATGTTGTAGGTATTTTGTATTATTATTTACGGCGTAGATTCAAAGTTTTCTGCCGTAAAGCTGGCACCTAGCATATAAGTTAAGTTAAGGTGAGTAAATTAAACTATGCTTTAAGAGGTTTGAGCAAGGCCCGAAAGAAGAAAAGAAAGAAAGGGGGAACCATTTGGGAACTGGGAAATGCAAACAAATGTGCTTGGGATTTGCTAAACAGTTCGAATTACTTAGGGGAATTCTATTATGTGATATTTTTTCCTGGGCTTAAAGCAAAGACCTGGCGTTTGGGCCCAAAAATGTTTCATTATAATTATATGAATATAATTTTTGGATTTGCTTTTGTTTAATTTAATTTGCATTTGTCGTAATCTTTGCCTTGTCTTTTGTGGTATTAAAACTTGGGAAAACAACAAAATGGGTTAAGAAAAAAATAAATAAAAAAGTTGTGTTTTGTTGGCGAAACTTTGGCGCCACGCCCCTTGTTTTGGGGCTAGTTCATTAGACTTTCATTTGGCTTGGAATACTAAAAGAGAGTTCTGGGGAAAGCGTTTAAAAATTGTTCAGCCATAAGTCTAATTAACTGCCAAATGTGTGTGGGGGCACGTGCCACAGGCGGTTGCCGCAGCGCTGCCCCAGCTACACGTGGTGGTCTCGTGGCAATGGCGTGTAACCACGTCGTTTGGCCAGCAACAGAGCTGAGATTGAGCCAGAGTTTGGGTTTGAGTTTGGGATTGAAATGGAGACGGAGATGGAGATGAAGACAGGCCTAAGAATTCTGTGCCACGTGCCACGGGCCCAACTCATGTGGCACACATATGCTGCAAGGATTGCGGCAAATGCGAATCATATTAAATTAAACAAAGACCAAAGTTTCGACATTAAGTTCCAAAAATAAAATTGCAAAAGCAAACAAAGATGCCAGTCGTAGGCTCAGCGTGATGCCCCCAGACCCAGACCCAGACCCAGACCCAGACCCAGACTCATGATGCTGATGGTAACCCAAATCAAAAAACTTAAAGCCTTTGCTCCATGAGTTCAACTATTTTATGCGACGCATAATGACCATAATTTGCTACGCATGTCCCGTCTGCCGCCGCAGGTCCTTGCAACGTCCTGCGGTTGGCCACAGGAGTATCCGAAATCTGATTGAAGTTGAAAGCGTTTGGCGAAATGTGAGGCAGAGTTGTCCAAAGGCAATGTTGTGGCTAAGCCACAGCTTGAGAGGCACGGTGAGTGGCAGGATGAGAAGGGCTGGTAGGGTCCTGGAGGCTGGGGGGTTTTAGCTTGTTCTTGATGAAGCTCCCCCCGACACCCGCTCCACATCAAAAAAGGGCTGTCAGTTGGTTGGTTGGTTGAGTTTTTCTTGGAAAATGTTTGCCTACTTTTTGGTTTTATAATTAATTTTAAAAAGCTTTTAATGGCTTGCACGCGTTGCCCTAAGATGTCTAAGGACCCGTCAAACAGTCGTGGCCCTCGACAACACACACACACACACACACACACACACACACACACACACACAGACACACTCTCTGTGTGTGGCAACACAACACAAGTCCTTGATCCTTGCGCCTGCTAATTGGTTTGGCTATGTGCACAGCTCTGTCAAAATCGCCAGCGTGCTGTTTACATAAACTAGAGTATCAGCTATATAAGTAAGGGTATAAATAGGTTCGTGTGGTTCCTGATAAATTGGTTACATATTGAGGCCTCAAAGTATGCTTTTCGCTAGGCCATACTTTTTGCCATCTTTCCGTTAAACCTCGGATTCCGCTGGTTTTCTCTTTTTCTATCCATCAATCGATACAGTTTATCATAATGGGAGAAGTGCTGGTCTGCCAGGCCATGAGCCATCGATCGGAAAAGATCGTAATCAGAAGGAGCAATGTATAGGCTATACGGTGGATGGAGTAGGCCTTCCCAACAAAGTGTTCCCAAGTAAGTTTCAACGACCCGACTAACATGTGGCCGCAAGTTGTCGTGCTGCAACAATTTTTCATCCTGTTTATCCGAAAATTGCGGACGTTTTTCTTGCAATGCTCGGCTCAAATGCATTAATTGTCATTGGTATACGTCCCCCGTGATAGTCTCGTTCGGTTTCAGCAGACCATAATGCACCACAACCAGTGGTGTCATTTCGAGCTAAGTATGCAGGCCTGCCCGTCGATGAGGCGTTATAGATAAGGTATTCATACTTACTTTTTATCGGCAGTCACAATTCTTGAAGTTCATATACTACTTTACCTCTAAAGCTTATAGAATATCGAAAATATTTACATTTACGCACATTTTGAGGGACTGCATATTCAATTTGGTTCCGTTTTATCTCAGCGATGGAACCCCTAAATAGCTACTGTTATAAGCTTGGGTTATCTATGATGCTTCCTTCCAGTTTTCTTCAAAAAGAGTGTAAAAATCGTATACTTAAAAGTATTTCGATTTATTTTATAGTAGCCTGGGAAGTTCAATTGATTAAATTCTGTCAGTCTGAACATTTTGAGGCAATTTGGATTCAATTTCGCCTGAACAATGGAACTCCAAAATATGTGCTTGTCTTGATAAATCTTGAAATTCAGAAAATTGGAAAAAATAATACTTTGTATCCATAAATTTTGATGCTGTATGGCAAAACATCTTCGAGCTGGAATTGCAAGAGTTTATAGTTAACTTAGTTAGCTTTTTACTCAATGTTATAATCGATTTGATTACCAAAATATATGTATATATTTATATATATTTTACCATTTTCTTTTTTGCGCTTAGCGGGAAGCACTTCGAGTTGCCCCTTACATCGAGTGGGATGTTAGCTACTTGACACAAGGGGATAAACACACGGACGCCATAAAAACCAGAAGCTCAATTATCAAAATGTGTGACGTGTGTTTGTTGTACTCAACTTCCTGTATACGAGGACTATAGAAGAGTATTTCTATTTTGCCTAACCTCCCTACCTTTACTGGGCCACCCCGAAGAACCCCAAACAACTTTCCTTAACCCAAATCGCATGTCGCATTGTCGCCAACGTCTTTTTCTTTTTCTTGTTTTTGTTGGGCAACAGAATTTTTGGTCCCTTCGGAGGATTGTGTGTGTGTGAGGCAGTGTGTGTGTGTGTGTGTGTGTGTGTGTATCTGTGCTTAGTCTCCTTTGACTGTGCAAATAGATAAATTTATTTATTTTATGCTCCCAACCAGAGACAGAAAAAGATATGGAGTTAGGGAAGAAGATGCTTTTGTAGCTGCATTTGAATGCCAGTCAGTGGCAGAGTCAGAGTCAGAGTCAGAGTCGGAATCGAGTCGAATTTAAATGTTCTTACTCCGTGCTTCTTCCTCTTCTTCCTCTTCGTCCTGCTTTAAATGCCTTTAGTTGCATGCACAATTCACAATTCACATAAATTGAATGCCATTGAATGCATTTTTGTGCCGAGCATTTGGCATTTTGTGTTCAACATGGAACCTAAATCCAGAAGCACGCCATTTTGTTGGGGAATTCAGCTCTATATATCTATATGTATTGAGGGAAATTTCGAAACGTGGCGCACATATTCGATTAAATTTGCATTAAATGTGAAAGAAAACTACTGTTTGATACACTTTTTGACGATCAATAATCGATTTCCCTGGCGCCACACATAAAAGGCGGCTGCTGCTGCTGCCGTCGACACACAACACACAATTTGTGAATGGACCAAAAATAGTTTTTCTCCGGCGTTGCCCAACGACACAAAACGCCGCCAATACATTATAAATTATAGTTCAGATACAGCTATAGCCACACAGCCACACAGTCCCGCCACAGCCCCGCCACACGGCCACCGCCAAAGCCACCGCCATTGCCACGAGGACAGCGCGCAAATCTTAAGTTGCTAACGTGGCGTATACGCAATCTGCCATACAATGGCCGCCAAAATGGAGGCAGGGCAGAAAAAAAAAACAAAATGGCCAACGACTGTGGGTGTAGAAGAGCCGGCGACAATGGCGAACAGGAAGCAAATAAACGCTCTAAAAATTCTCGAGCAGCTTATGTGCCACACGGTGTCTGTGTGTGTGCCTGTGTGTGTCTGTGTGTGTGTGTGTCTGTGTGTGTGTGTGAAAGCATTCGTGCGTATGTCTTTATATCAAAAAGTTCTTTTTTTTTTGGCCACTTTCTTCGCGCAGGGCACAACTTTTCTCTTTTTTTGTTATGCTCGCTTAGTCCAGACATTTTCCTAAATTTTCACTGACTTTCACTTTTTCCTCTGGCATTGGCGCCCTCCAAGTCCTTCTGTGCCCCCGGCGCCCCCATACCCTGTGTGTCCTTGTGTCCTTTGGCAGATATTTTGCACTTTTTGCGGTTCGACGACTGAGTCTGTTTGCCTGCTTTAAACATAAACTGATCGGCTTTCTATTTATTTGTGCCACCATTGTGTGTGTCTATCTGTCTGCCCTGTCCGCCTGTCTGTCTGTCCGCCTGTCCGCCCTGTCAATTTCATACAGTGAATGTGTGTAGTCCTGGCCCTGATCATCCTTTGCTGTTTTTTTTCCCTTCTTTTTATGTCCTTTGTGTGCTACAAATTGTTTGGCTTTCGAAATTCCTTGCGTTATTGTTGAGGTTTTTATGGACTTGCCGGGCTCTCCGGCACTTTTGCCAGTAAAGTAAACCGAGTGCCGAGATGGACTCGAGAAAACTAATTTGTAGCTAGGAGGAGCACAAGCTCCAGCATGATAGAATATTGTTATTGATAGATGACAATGCCAGCAGCAGCAGCAGCAGCAGCAGCCGGGGACAGGATTTATGTTTGTTTTGTTTGCCCAGCTTGGAGCTTGGAGCTTGGTGCTTGGAGCAGCGCGAGCAACAAGATTCCAACAGACTCCAGCTGACAATCACGTCTCCGGTTCCAAGGCGTGGAGACGGGGAGACTCACTTGGCATTGGCAATTGGAAATTAAATTGCTTTTCCATATGACACTTAGGCCCAAATTGACATCGTTAAATGTATTTGGCAATTCCTGGCGCTGGCAAAATGGAAACCATTCATCTTTGCTACCCTGCAAAATGACAGAGCCCGAGCAGGACGGAGCTATCGAAATTTATGTGCTTCGAAACGATAATATTGTTACTTACCCAAATGATGCACAAATAATAATAAAAAATTACCTTTACGGAATTCCAAAAGAAAATCACAATATCAATATGATAGAAGCGTAGCACATAATCTTGGAATTTGGCTCTAAAGAGCACCTTTATTATTATTATATAATTATTATAATTAAACAATGATATTTATTCATTTTTGGGCTCCATCTCGGGATCAAGCTCATTTTCAGCCGATATGATATTTATTCATTTTTGGGCTCCATCTCGGGATCAGGCTCATTTTCAGCCGAGGGAGACTTGCGCGGTGGTTGCCAGATCGAGCGCAGCCCAACTTGTATTGGATGATAGTGCGGTATAGGCTTGAAGTATGCGCGATACTTAGCGCTCAGCTTTGGTTTCTCCGAATCCTCTCCCTTATCGTCGGTGGCCTCGAGCTCGTGCAGAGCCGGCATTGGCCTGCCTGGCGGTCCGTGTATGGGGTCATAACGTTTTTTCTTTGGTGCTGTCGGAATGACCCGGGGGTTCTTACGGTTCGACCCCTTCGGCTTGCCTGCCTTCGGCTTGCCCTCTTGCTCACCCGAAGTGGATGCGCCCAAAAAATCCCACATGGAGTTCGACTCGTTTGTCTCTGGTGCAGCACAGGCGGCTGCGGCCGCGGCTGTAGCCTCCGCAGCAGTCACATTTGCCATGTCCAAGTACATGGCCTCCATCTTGCGTTTTGCCTCATTTTGATTGACATTGGTGGAAGTTGGAAAACCACAAAAGCGAGCATATGGCTGTTCCTTAACCTCCTTTTCAGATGGTTTTCCCAATTGAGGAACAGGCTTGCCGCTGTTATCTTTTGGTTGACTGGCAAATCGGACAAGTAATAGCGATAAGACATATCTTTCATTTGTATATTATATTAGTGGTTTTTAAACTTACAATTTTTGGAAACGAACATATGGCTGTTCCTTAACCTCCTCTTCAGATGGTTTTCCCAATTGAGGAACAGGCTTGCCGCTGTTACCTTTTGGTTGACTGGCAAATCGGACAAGTAATAGCGATAAGACATATCTTTCATTTGTATATTATATTAGT
>JBANCY010001039.1:0-15098 GCA_037040045.1 Phorticella flavipennis | reverse complement strand
CACACACACACACACACACACACACACACACACACACACACACACACACACACACACACACACACACACACACAGGGACAAATGTACATGCAACACATGACAATGTGTGTTTAAGTTTATTAAACATGTGGCAATGTGTCAAGCGGAGAATAATGTCGAGACGCAATGCCGGCAAAAGGTGGGCTGCTAACCACGAGACCCATCCACAGTACCATCCCCACAGTACCATCCACAGTGCCATCCACAGTGCCATCCCAACAGTGCCATCCCCACAATGGCATCCAGGCAGGGTAACTGGCAGTCAGGCTTTTGTTACACCGCCAATTGGCAGGTGCAATTGAATGAAAGTGTCCGTCCGATCAAATACGCCGGAGTGGGGGACTGCGCAGCCGGCGTTGGCGTTGGCGTTAATGTGTCGCAAATCAAAATTAAACAAGACAGCCGGAGAGACCCGACAGGCGTCACAAATCATCGCGGTGAAGTTCATTTAAAATGTTACATTAATTAAATGCAAATAAACGTCAATCGGGTCAGTCAGTAGTTTGTCACCGACATGCGACTTGCGACAAGCTATATGCGACCCCCGACCCGCAACCCGCTCCCCCCAGAACCCACAAATCAACCAATCCCCATCCCAACACTTCGCCCCTTTCCCAAAACAGTCTCATTCTGTTGTAATTTAATTTTGGTGCTTGCCAAGCGATCCATGAAATGTGTCAAAATGAAATTATGATGAACGGACTTTTGGATGAGCCCCTCCTAACTGCAATTGCGATTGACAATTGCTTCACGCCCCTTGAAATGATTAATTTATTGCATAAATGCATCGTGGCATCGTGGTAAGGTCCTTCACTTTGTCCAAATGTATGTAATGCATTGAAGGAAACGTAGTTGAACTCCAAAACTTACATTCAGATGGTCCTCAGGAGGACAAAAGGCATCGATAGAGCCATGTCTCTCCGTCTGTCCGTCCGTCCCTAATAAAACTTGGCACATAGCCTTTTTTTGTTATGCGTCAGCAGATTTGTCGGAGCCAGCCGGATCGGACCACTATATCACATAGTTGACATATAATTATAAATCGGTTTTGCCCATATTTCCCATGTTTTCTAACACTTTTCGACTCAAAGTTCACACACTCCCAGGATTTGTTACTATCTATCGCTATCTTCGAAAAGAATATAAAATCTTCGGCGCGCCGAAGATAATCCTTCCATACTTGTATTTTTTTGATTTGTTCGACAACAGAATGGGGGCTCCCATGCTCTTCATTTAGCTTATTTTTGCAGAATTTTTTTCCTGTAGTAAATTGTTCAATAAAATATGCCAGGTGGAACAAAAATAGTTTGCAGTTTTATCCGATATGCGGGGAAGGAAGTGTCGTCGTGGCCTCGCCAAACATGAGGTGCGAGTTCCACTCCCGCTCATGTCGATAGGTCTGACCCTCCTAGGAAAACTAGGTTGTGGCGTAGGACTTGAAATACACCCACGTAAAACAAAATTTCTTCAGTGAAGGAACAGAAATAAAGGAAAATAATGCTTCAGGCTTTGACCCGATGGGGTTGTTATGGCCATATAATAATAATAAGGAAGTGTCGTAGTCCACTCCGTCTGTCTGTCCGTCGATCTCACCATCTGTTCGTCTTTCTGTCCGTCAGCAGATCTATCGACTGTGTATATGAAAACTATTTACCATCCGAAGGTTACCTTGCTCATTATCTTCTTTTCTCAAGATGAACAATTTGTCAGAATTTGTATTAGAATTAAATTTCTCAAAGATTACATATATGTAATATTTATATACACTGTTTCCATAGATAATTTACACGAAAGCTTCGAAAAGTGTAGCAAGTGTAAGTTCCTAAATAGTTCTTATTAAGTTCGACTCAAATCAAATAAGGCTTTCATTTCCCATGATACTCCATTCCAATATAAACATAACCTAACATGTACCGTTGTGTGTTCCATTAGACGCATAACTTCTGCATTGTGTACAAATCTGGAGGACTCTAACATATTTTTAGGCATCCAAAATATGCCGCTCATCCGCTGTGATTTGGGTGTAGCTATATGCACAGCTACAGCTACAGCTACATAGCTATTGCCACGGCTATAATAGACATGATTGTCCCGACCATGTGACCATGTGGCCATGCGGCACAGTCTGGTCTGGTGTACTTGGTCACTTCGTGGCCGCCGCACCGTGTGGATATTAAAATGTCGCGGTTGGCCAACTGGTCAAAAGTTGTGCGACGCGTCATAAAACTGTGCAAAAACAAGTGAGGGTATTGCCCTGTCAGAAATTCCGACTACAAGATACTACGTACATGCAAGTCTCAACAAAATTTAAAAGGAATACGATTTTTGGGTTTGGCATTTGGCCGAAATCGGTTAAGTAGCTATGTTAATTGAAGTAGGGTGTTTCAGGAACTACATGTCATGAATTGGTGGACAGTTTGGGCCATCTGTTTTAGGCTTATTATACCCATTATATTCATTTGCAAGTCGTACAGGGTATAATGCAAAAAGAAAGAACAGACGTTGCAAAAAATTTGTAGCATAAGCATCGGGCGCAACAGCGCATGGAAAGAGATACGACGTCTGGGGGACTCCCGATCCAACAGCTGGTTGGGTTACAAGGGGTGTTTGCTTTTACGAGCACCATGGCCAGGATTTATGGTCATGCGGATTGTTTAAAGTGGAGGCGCCGCACCAACAAAAATATGTTGTGAAATATTTTACAATTTAATTTTTGGGCTGCATGCCTCGAATAACCGACCCATGTGTCGAACGGGGGCTACTGAATACCGGGAAGCCGAACACCCAAAACACCCATTCAGCCGAACCCCACACCCATCCCCACCCCCGAACAGTTGGGGCAGTTGAAATGAATGTTTGTCTTGTTAAAGGCTGTGATTTTTTCTCTGCAGAGGGACATGGGACATGGAGGGACATGGGGGGACATGGGGGGACATGGGAGATGGTAATGCATGTGCTACTCTTTTCCTAGTGAACTGAACTGCAGATTGTTATTTTGTCCGCCTGCCAGTGTAATTAACAGCGACAGTGGAGAGGAGGAACTCTGGTAGATAACGCCACTTGTAAGCCTGATAAATGGCATATTTACGCGCAAGTTTCGTCTCTAAATCAGGCCCACAATCCGCTCAGGAGGCTCATTTTTAGTATCGGGCCATTATTTGCCTCAAATGGAAAAAATGCATATTCTCCCGGTTCAAGAGAAAACGCTGACTTTTTTTGGAAAATATATCCAAATACATGGATATATTATCGAATTAATAGAAATACTAGCGCTATATAAAAATTCAACTTAACTCGGCTTAATTTTAGTTAGTCACACTTAAACAAAATATATATATACTTTGTGGGTTCTGTTACGATTTTTCCTAAATGGAACTATACCGAGGGAACCTCGGGTGTCCAGTCGATAATAAGCTTCGGAAGAAATACTTGTCTTCAAACAATGCAAAATATCGGGTATACCATTTGATGATTTCGTGAAAGTTATCATGATTTGTGTGGGATGTATCATTGTATCCTGATTGTCTTTAAAGTATCCTGAAAGTCTTTAAAAAAGGACTCATCGGAGACTCCCAAAAAGGGATTCACGAAGTTCAGTCTGTCGGTCTATCCTGACTGTCATTCTTCATAGAGGTAAATTAATCCCTCAGTTTCAGGATATTCTATGTATTTAAGGTTCAACTATAAACCCGAAAAAATATGCCGCGTATTGAATTCAAATTTAATATAATAATTTAGAGCTATGATTGGAATTGAATAAGTCGAGTTTTATGGAAATCGCGCATGATACCACTGCGATATGCCATATCGTAATTCTATGAATTTAAGACCAATTTGAAACTAAAGCCTGTAATCAAATTGCAAACTAATCAAAGCCCCAAACAGTTGATGCCGCTGCTCCACAGCCTGGGAAGCTCTGTGGTTCTATAAACGTGGGTTGGTTCAATGAACCACGTGCGGTTCATAAAAAGGGGCGCCAGTGCATATCATAAAATGGAAATAAACATAAATACATAAAATAGGGCAAGGGACGCTGGGAGCCTGAGCGATTCTGGGACAATCCGCCAACCTTAAAGCCATAAATTCAATTTGAAATTTACTGCCAGAGGTCGGCGGGTGTGTGGGGCTGGCGGGCAGGTGGCGGGAACTGCGTAAAGGGTCGCCATTGCCTAACGTTGATGAGCGTAAAAGTTGGTCGTTGCCACCTGACCCAAACCCACTAACCCCTGACCCTGTTCCGCCTGTTCCGCCTGTTCCCCCTGCCCATCTGTCGCTCTTCTTCTGCCAATAATGTCAATCGTTGTTGCTGTTGTCCGGGGTTATAAAACTATGACGTTTGAAATAATGCAGTCGCATCAGTGGCTAGGATAATAAAAACTGCTGTTTCCCCACTGTATTATTTCCGGCTAACCGAAGATTTGATGTTCTTTTCGAAGCTTTTTAAATGGAATTAGGGTATAAAACCATCAACACCAAATAAATAGAGCATGTTAGGATTATCTCATCGAGACGTCAAAGTCGACAAGTAATAGAAGAATTGTAGAATTTAATATAGTGTCTAGGGGCCTCAGTGGACCAGTGGAAAGTGCACTGTCCCGCCAAACCAGAGGTGCGAGCTCGAGTCCAGCTCATGTCACGATAGGTATGACCGTCCTAGAAAAACTAGGTTGTGGCATAGGACTTGAAATCCATCAAAGTAAAAAAAAGCGAAAATAAAGGAAAATAATGCTTCAGGCTGTGACCTGATGAGGTTGTTATGGCCATATAATAATAATCATCTGACGTGTTCATATATTAAACTCTTTCTTCTATTTAGTACATGCAATATGGATAATTTTGGGGCCTGGGTGGGCCAAAGCATAGCGCACTGTCTTGCAAAACAAGAGGTGTGGGTTCAAGTCCTAACCATATAAGGTATAGGTATGACCCTCTTAGAAAAACCAGGCTGTGGCGTAGGATTTGAAATCCACCCACGTAAAAGAAGTTCTTCAGTGAAGGAAGCAGAAATACAAGCAAATAGTGCTTTAAGCTGTGACCACATGGGGTTGTTATGGCCTAATAATAATATGGATAATTTGGAAATGAAAGTGCATATACATAGGGGGCCTCGGTGGACCAGTGCATAGCGCACTGGCTCGGCAAACAGGAGGCGCGGGTTCGATTCCCAGAGGACCCTGCTAGTTTGGATCGACCCACGTAATATAGAGTGAAGAAAGCTAAAGCCTCGGTCAGAGAGGATGACCACGGATGCGTTGTCAAGACCAAGTGATGGAAGCCCTGTCTATGTTTGATGTTGCCAATAGGCGGAGAAGCGCCAAACATAGGGACGCTTGGAGGAAGATGCTTCAGGCTGTGATCCGATAGGGTTGTTATAGCCATATAATAGTAATAAGTGCATATACATATATCTAAAGCTCCAAACACCTTTCAGTTCACATTTCGGATCAATACGGTCGGTTCCGACAAAGGCAGGCTTTGTGCCATGTTTTGGATCTGCTATAGCCATAGCTGAATGGAATTCATTCGGAGGATTATTGATTATTGCACCCTGATAATTCCGGGGGTAAAGTTCAGGACAAAGTGAATATACAATTTACTTTGGAGAAGTGTATGACCACAACAACAACAACAACAACAACAACATGGTCTATAACCATGAAATGCGGCACATGGACAAGGCGGCGGCTCAATAAATTTCAAATAATAGTTTTATTTCGCGTTGAATGCGCCATTTTCACGGTTGCCGCTGCCGCGTTGCAGCGCGTCGTCCGTCCGTATTGGGTTTGCCACTCGCAACTGGCGGCGGCTATAAAAGCCATTTTGGCTGCACTTTTGCCGCCGCTTTAGCCGTTATTGTTGTTGTGACTGCGGTCTCATGGCCATTGACTGTTGAGTGTGTGACAGTTTACCAATGTTTTAGCATGTTTCAATGGCAATGCCCGGCCAGAGAGTCAGCCTGCCAGCCAGCCCGCCGGACAGACAGACAGTCAGCCAGTCAGCCAGCCCGACAGACAGACAGCCAAGTCAAGCATCCCAGTTATTTTGGCTACGTAGTAACGACAACGGTAACGACTACGGCTTTCGGCTTCGGTTACGGCAGAGACTACGGCTATCACAACGCCAGTTATTTACGGGCACCGGCTGTGACTCGGAGTCAAACTGTTGCCCCCGCACTTATTCTAAATGCAATTCTATTTTTGACCTGGCCAATGGCCAAATGTAGGTTCAATTGTTCTGCCGGTTCCGCCGGTTCTGCCGGGTTCTGCCGGGTTCTGCCGGTTCAGTAAGCCACAAAAACTGCAACGCTGTGCGGTCTCTTCGTCATGCCCGATCCCCCCGAGCATATTTCTATTTGGCATTAATCTTGGCCAAAATCTGGTCTCTTCTGCTTTATCAATTTCGTGCTTGATAATAATGAAATTTGGCAAGCGGTTTGCATCGGAATATAATTTGATTTGTGAACTGAAAAAGTACTGAGAGTTCATTAGCTTAGGAATTATATAATATGAAGTAAAAACAAGATAGAGTGCTGAAGTCGCAAGTGCTCAATCATTGTCATGAATATATATTCTGGAATTCAAAACATTATAATAAGGATTGTTGAAAATATAAGCACTTATTTTATTTAGGGGGGACCAAATTATGATGGAAAAAGTTTTGGATGCTCCTTTATGCATGGTGTCTATGAGCACCCACATACCAAATTTCATGACTCTTGCGTAAAAATTGTGACTGCTATACACATTTCGTCAGATTCCGGGAAAATGGAAGGGTGTATCAAAATTTTGGGAAATTCCATTCTGCAGCTTCTAACCATGACCCTATTTACCGAATTTGGTGTCGATTGCTCTATAAATGCCAAAGTTGTGGCTATTTTATCGAAACACGTATTTTGGATTGCATTTCGAACTTTTTCTGAAAGTTTCAAGCCGATCGGATAAAAAACACAGAAGTTATTCGCAAAAAAGGGTGAAAAAATCTGGGAAAGGCGGCGACGCAGCGCCGACATCAGCTCACGCTGTCTAACGGTATAAGTGTGTATGGATTAAGTGGATCGGGGTATTACCGCAGTCGAGCACTCTCGACTGCAGCACTCAATCTTGTTATTAGAAAGAATTGAATGAAAGTCAAGCGTCCGTATCGTTTTTAGAGAAAATATAATTTTTTACCACAAAAAGTTTTACTGAAACTTTTGTGGTTTTTCTCAACAATGGGCAGAGCAGCGCAGAAGAGAATTATGCCCAGTATAAAGCAACAATTTTTCAAAAAGTTCAAAAAATATAAGTTAAAATTTGAGAATTGTAATTATTTAGTATTATATGGCCATAACAACCCAATCGGTTCAAATCCTGAAGCAATATTTGTTTTTATTTCTGCTTCCTTCACTGAACATTTTTTTAACGCGGGTGGATTTCAAATCCAAGGGTCATACCTATCGACATGAATGGTACTCGAACCTGCACCTCTTGTTTGGCGGAATAGTACACCGAAGCTCCCTTTGAGAATTCCTAATTTCAATATATATTTTCAAATATAACTAACTAACTTTCACTCGAAACACGGACGTTAATAATTTATGAATTCTGTCCCAGCTTTGGGCTCATAGCACCATTGTGCGGCGGGCAAAAGTCGTTTCCTTTCAAATCGGATAGACCCGAAAACTGAAAGCTTCAAATAGACGGCGTATCATTTGCGGGAGTTTGTACGGGTTGCGGACACGGACACGGAGACGGAGACGGTGGGTTCTCGGGGCTTTCCACTTTGTTTTGTACCTGCTTAAAACTGTTCTGTGCCACGTCGACTGGCAATTGTCATTATTCATACGCCGTGCGGCCCACTCGGAGGAACGAAAGCAGCGCCAGCAACAGTAACACAATAACAAATTGCTTCACAATTCTGAAAGTGGTTGAAAATTGTTTCGGTTCTTGCTGGATTTTTTATGGTTCACCACATGGCGAGCATTTTTCAACTTTTCGTAGTTGATTGTTGATTGTTGCTGTTGTGGTTCTGTTCGGGTTCTGTTGTTATAAGCACCCCTCCTCCTAACCCCGGCAAGGCCCACCCACACCCCATTCAATGGGCTTCAATCGTATGACTCTGAAATATTTAGTGACATGGCATAAGAGTGCTTTTATTCGGTGTTCCAAGTGAAGGTCTTATATGCCGTTTATTAATGGCCAATTCATGGGGCCATCTGCAAAATTTGCACTTGGCCTCGGATACAGAAAAAGTTGTTCAAATACTACGGAAGGCGGTGACTTAATGTCAACATGCACATCAACATGTCTTGTCTCTGGTTTTCCCTGTTGTTGTTGCTGTCTTTTAAGCCTAGAGAAAAGCAAAAACCAAAAAAAAAAAATTGAGCTCACACACACACACGCATCGTATAGTCCGACATAGTCGGACATAGACTAAAAACACTCGAAATAAAATGTCAACCAGCTGGAAAAAATGTTCCATTGCTCTCACCCATCGCACTCATTGCCTTCACCTATGGATCTATCTATCTATCTATCTGTGCCACTGCCTCCAACTCCCTCACTCCCTCTCCCCATGTCTGTGTATCGGTCCCGGAAGTTGGCCTATGGCCACCCTACGGCCATTTGCAATGCTGCAGCAGAGACTTAAGTGACATTTTGCTACCGTTACGACTAAATTGGCGACTTTAGATTGTGTCATTCCGTTCGAATGGTAAACGTTCTGTTATTGTTATTACCTTGTTTTTTCCTTTTTTTCCTTTTCTTTTCTTTCCTTTCATTTTCTTTTATGTTCTATCCTGCTCTAAACAGTGGGACCAACATCACCAAACAAGCATCATCAACAGTAGCCTGCCTAATGGTCATCTTCATATTCATCATTATCGTTTTCGCTATCATCAACATTATCGTTATCGTTACCGTTGTCGTTATCGTTATCGTTATCGTTATCAAGTGCAACAACAGCTATTTTGCTGGCTATTTCTGCCAGCCCATTGCCCTTTCCTCTGCCCTCGGCCCTCGGCCGTCGGCCGTCGTCCAGTCTTCAATGGAAAATATACGATGTGTGAATAAATTTCATGGCTACGATTTAGAATCGAAACGGTTTCAACAGATTCCTGCAAATGTATCCCAAACGTGAGAACTGCAATTTTTCCTTGAAAACAAATCCCCCGTCCATTAAGAGCCATTCTTGACCTCTTAAAAAATATATATAATTTTGATATGCCTGTCTGATTAAACGCATCGATCTCTGAGACTATAATGTATGAATACCATATATATCAGTATATCTCGATTCAGGTTTGACCACTTAAAAACCACGCTCCTTTCTACCGGTAATTGTTGTTAAATAAAATGGCTATAGCTTTTGCATTTATAAAGCTATCGATAAATTGCATAATGGAATTTTCATACGCCCCTCATATAACAGCTACAATTTGTATGCTAGAGTTATTAAATTTTATACGTAATTGCCCTAAGAGATTCTTACTGATTCATACTGAACAAGATGATATCTACTTTTTGGGTTCAAATCAATTTTTATTTGGAAAAGCTAGTTTTTGTTCAGATGCGATCCTGACCCTTCGGTTGAAATAAAAGTTTATCATTCTTCAAAATTAACGAATCCAAAACGAAAATTTTAATGAGTAAACCTCGTTTTTGGACAACAAGTTAAAACTGTGCCGGAAGGAAGCCGATGAGTTTTCCGTTGTAACATACCATAAAATGTTGTACATCCTGCCCAGCCTGACAGCCGGCGTGTGTGTATATGTGTGTGTTTGTCTGAGAGAATGTTAAACTATATTTGTCGGATTGTGCGTCAGTGAGAAAGTTTTGGCGAGTTTAAGCGCAGTTTTTATGGCCGCACTTCCGTTCTGTTTTATTCATTCGTGCACAATTTGCGACACATTATTGTTTTTATTATAACACCCAGATCGCAAAAATGATAAAGGGTATAATAGTTTTAATGGAATGTATGACTATTCTGAATATTTCAGAAGGATCGAATCATAAACACTAGAGTTATACACACGATATAGAATTTACCAAGAATGGGCCAAAAATTCATGAAAAATTGCATATATCATCTGATAGTTAAAGGAAAGGCAATTTTGCAAGTTGTTCTGCATAGATGGAATTGAATTTCCTCAAAATTTCAGATCATAAAAGCCTAACTAAAAGGCGCTTAAATAGGTTCCACCAACTCGACTTGCCATTTCGAGACCCAGGCTAATCTCCTCCCCTTTTTTCTGTCCCCTGAAAAATTTATGTTTTATATTTCAAACCTTAACGCCTAACGTTATAAATATGCTAGTTGGAAACTGTCTTGTTCAACTGGGTTCAGGGTATTTCCCAGTCGAGAGAGCGTTTTTACTGTGCCTTGTTTAACACTCTTGTTGATTCTCGTTACAAATTTACATGTCGATTCACCTGGGATATATATATTTATATATACATATATATATATATACCGAGGAATTGCGTAAAACTTTAGAAAACTTTGCTTGCATACTTTTTCGGGTTCTTTCCTTTGAGTTGTTGCTCAGGATCCTGTGACTTTGATCTACTTTGTGCGCAATTTTCAAAAGCAAAATTCAATTTGCGGCAAACAGGCCGACACAGGGTGTCACAGGGTGGCACAGCGGTGGGTAAATGGGTAATTGTAATAAGCATTTCACAAAGCAACAACATTTTCGCTCTTTGAAAACTTGACACCATTTTACAAGGCATTCTACGGTTACGGAGTGTACGGAGGGAGAGGTGTGATGAAAAGGTTCAGCCAAACGAGGATGGCAACAACACACAGTAAACCAGCAAAAGCATATAAATTTTGGGATTTCGGAGCATGAATTGCTTTGTAAACTTCTACTGAATGGATTTTTCTATCACACAGATTACAACGCAATTTCAAGCGACAGCTTTACGTTTGTCTTTTTAAAGACAATCGCACCACAGACAGCATTATATCAATAGACATAGATATATGGAGTGTGTGTGAAGGAGAGACCGAAAAATACGGACAATTCTCCGCAGTTTCATTTCGCGGCGAATTACCAACTTTGGCACAAATTAAGTGGCATCCAGCACTTGCTAATAATTGAATAAAAGCGTACGGCTTCAACTTCAGTTCCAGCTTCAACCGTAGTTTCGGCTCCAACTGTTCCGACTGTTCCAACTGTTCCAACTGTTTCAACCAACTGCGTCAATGGCTGAAACGGTTTTAGGGACCGCCAAGGCGGTGCATAAAAAATTGCACTGATGGTTCGCGAGGGTTCGCAATGGCTGGCTGACTGGCTGGCTGTTCCATCCTTCATCCTTCATGCACCATCCTTCATCCTTCATGCTCCATCCTGCATCCTGCGCCCAGTCAGTGAATTTAATTTTCCGCACGAATGCGTCGTGCACAGACGAAATCGAAATCGAAAGAGCCGACGCGAGGCGAAAGGATGAAGGATGAAGGATGGAGGATGGAGTTATAGCGCCAGCTGCTTGCGCCGCAAATTCTCGCCAAGATGTGGCATGCGTTGATTACAAGCAGCGCCGCGCGCCAAAAAGTAGGCAATGATAAAAGTTGTCCCTGCCGCCGGTTGCTGCCGATTAGTCAGATGGTGTATGTATATAGGCGATCATTCATATATATCTATATGTCTATGTGTCTATGTGTGTGTGACACATAAGATTAAAAACTTTCACTCGCTGCCGTTGCATCGCGTTGTGCCACTTGCCTGCACTTCAAATTTGCCCAGATTCTACGATGCGTCGACCAGAGCCATCGCTATATATACCGCTTACCCAGGGCCTACCCACGCCCAACCACGCCCACCCAGCGCCTACCGACCACCACCGCCCGACAAGCACTTAATTTAACAATTTCCTTTTGTTCCTCCAGCACCTGCATCAATAGGCAACGAGTGGCAGGGGAGAATAACAAGTGCGGGAGAAAGTGCTGTGGGCTTTTAGGTTCAGAGTGCACTTGAATTGCACCAGCCATCGGCCCCCTCTCCGACCAAAATGGCTTTTATTTTTCGACTTTGCACCATTAATGCAAACGGTGCGTCTCAAGTGGCACTCTACCTCTGAGCCTTTCTTTCTCCCCCCATCTCTCCACCTACCTCTACACTCTTCCTTCATCTTTCCCTCTATCACCATCACCATCACCATCACTCTCATACTCTTATCCTTCCATTTTGCCACTCTACTCCCCTTTATCCTGCTGCTCTGCCCCCTTGTTGGGCCTTCCTTTGTGGCATGAAAAGCATTTGTGGAGTCTCTCGTAAATTTTAATAATATTTGACTTTAAGGTGAACCTGAAGTAGCCTCTGCGCTCGATGGGCCTGACCAAGGGAGGCACCACCTCGGCGTGGCGTTAAAGTGTAAAAATAATGAAATTGCATAATCACTCTTAAGGGTTCGACGGGGTCGACCCCAAAAGTGAATTGTCACGTTATATTAAAATCATCGTCATAAGACGATGATTGATATTGAATTTAAGACAATTTTTTATTATTATATGGGTATAACAACCCTTTTAGGTCAAAGCCTGAAGCACTATTTGTCTTTATTTCTCCTTCCATCACTGTAGAACATTTTTTTTTACGTGGGTAGATTTCAAATCCAACGCCACTACCTAGTTTTTCTAGGAGGGTCATGAGCGGGTCTCGAACTCGCACCTCTTGTTTGGCGGGACGGTGCTCTATCCACTGGTCCACAGAGGCCCCAAGGGCATTTTAAGGCATTTTTTTGTACAATATTATTATAAGATTATATAAATATTTATATCCTGAATCGGATCCATATTCGATGATGATAAAAGTTCTATTTATTACGATGATATTTTCGTATTATATGGTGAGAGATTATTTTAAGATTGTGGCAATCTCAATTTTAAATTTTAAAGGTCTACATGAATCTGGGTATCAAATTTTAACTCTCTAACTATTGTAGTCTCTGAGATCTGTACTTTTGTTTGGAAACAAGAAGAATTCCGGCTTTACACACGTTAGTACCATTAATAAGCGTCTAAGAGTAATATATCTTGATTTTAATCAGAAATTTAATTGAAAAAAACTAATATATCCGCTGAATATTGTAGTATATAAAATAAAAATATATGGCATATATATATGATAAATGTATATATATTATATATCTTTTGTGCTTGACCGCAAACACTCGGCGGACTGATGCATTGATGCAACTTTACAAACAAATATGCAACATCGTTGCAGTCCATTGCAACGCCCAGAATCAATATTGACTGTCATTAATACTCCGAATATTCCGGAATGCTCTGCGGTTAACTGTTTCGCTGTTCACTGTCCACGGCGAACGCAGCGCGCCACGCCGTGTTCACAGATTGTTATTTCGTTGTTGAACCATTCGAATGGTCTGAATGGTGAATGGATGAATGGATTACTGAACCAGGCTGCAGTTCCGAGCTCTGCAGATATCTTCGGACGTGATGCCAACTGCCGGTAATTTTGAGGTTCCTTCATACATAGGTACGCTGAATCAGCTTGATTTCGATAACACGTCACTTGACTATTCAAGTTCTTACGCTTTCATATAGGGAACTCTTTGAAATGTGGATAAAGGGTCAGCATCAGCAGTTGAGTCGCTTAAAATTGGATTGGACTTAAAGCCCGTTTCACCCTATAATCGACTTAGACGGTTTTCGAAAAGCCATGCATTAGCGAGCTATTACCTCAAATTTGATAAATAGGATATTGAATGCAGAGTGGTTTTAACAAAATCTTCATTTACCCCTCGATTTTTTAATAAAAATTGGCGAATTATTTTCAAAAGATATTATACCAAAATCAGTATAAAGTTGGATGTATAGATAATACATAGTGTGTCATCCTAAAATTCTGT
Source organism: Phorticella flavipennis (assembly GCA_037040045.1). Classification (NCBI taxonomy): domain Eukaryota; kingdom Metazoa; phylum Arthropoda; class Insecta; order Diptera; family Drosophilidae; genus Phorticella; species Phorticella flavipennis. The sequence continues at coordinate 1,206 of JBANCY010001039.1, read as the reverse complement.
CAAGCAGTAAATTCAATAATACTCCATAAAACACAATAGGGGCCTCGGTGGACCATTGGATAGCGTACTGTCCCAACAAACAAGAGGTTTGAGCTTGAGTCCCGCTCATGTCGATAGGCAGGACCCTCCTAGAAAAACTAGGTTGTTGCGTAAGATTGGAAATCCACCGAAGTAAAAAGATGTTCTTCAGTGAAGGTAGCAGCAATAATGGAGAAAAAAGTGCTTCAGGCTTTGATCCGATAGGGTTGTTATGGCCATATTATAATAATAATAAAACAGTAGATATTTACTAAAGAATGTGAAAATGGAACCATCACATCGAGTCGGCAATCGCAACGCATTGTCTGTATGTATTTGAAAGTGCCAGGGTATCTCGTAGTCGAGCTCTCTCCCGACTAGTGCATGACCTTTGCTAATGCCCGCAAGTTGCTGTTGTGGCAGGTGTTGCTTCTTCCTGCACAGCTGTTACGTGGCTTCAAAAGACTCAAGATGTCGGAAAGTCATGTGGCTGCCCCGGTGCCTTATCTGCAGATGCCGCCTCCTCGTATGTGGCACTCCGGTACTTGGGAACAACTACTTGGTGCTTGGTGCCTGGTCCCATACCCAGCCGAAATGGTGTCGAAACTTTTGGTAACCAGCTGCGATGCAACAAGAATCCATTTGGCTGCATTTGCAATAAGAATTGACATTTACACGTTTTTGCGCGCGGAAACACGTTTTGGACAAGCCGGAAAGTTAAACCGCAGCCCCAGTTCCCCCCAAATACTATATGTAGCTTAAATTTCCTTTTGCCAATCTGTTGCTTTCAGTAACTCGATTTCGCAACTTACTTATTTCATCCAATTCCCAAAATCCAATTGACGCCATTCTACCTAATTCTGTCCGAAATGGGGTTATTTGTTTGAGACCTTTGAAGTATTTTACCGAGGCGTTACCTAAAAAGGGTTAAAACCCGTTCGATTTGACTGATTGCAATACAAACTAAAGGCGGATTTGGTTACATCTTTCTGTATGTTCAGCAAAGTAGTGTCTAATTGTCTGCCCGTCCGAGGAATGGAATAATCTCGAGGCGTATATTATTTGCTTAAACCATGGACTGCCTTGAGGGCGACAAACCCAAGTATTATAACACTGATGCCCAGGCCTATGCCCCGAGAGCCCGAATTGTTGTTGCATTTGCCCCGAGCATAGGAAATCAAAATCTGT
>JBANCY010001037.1:0-15119 GCA_037040045.1 Phorticella flavipennis | reverse complement strand
CCAGAGGAAGATGCTTCAGGTTGTGACCCGATAGGGCTGTTATAGCCACATAATAATAATTTCAGTTATAAAAAAACACATAAATCTTACGATAAAGTTTTTCATTTATTTCACAAAATGCATTTGGAAAATATAAAAAAAATGTAGTTTGGTTCATTTTGAAGTGCGTCGAATTGAGTTTGGGACTTAAGATTAGGTATCAATAATCAGTATCAGTAATTTCATTGCCAGATGTGGGCGTGGCTAGTTACAAGGCGCATCGCAGTGATCCAACGATGCTCCGAATGACTGAATAAATTAGATGAAGGCAATGCAAATTGTTCTTGTTTCTTGTTTCTTGACTTTTCTTACACTTAACATTAAGAGGCTATGAATACACACACACACAAATATATATATATATATATATATATATATACTATATATATGCATATATATATAATATATAGATATAGATATCGCATGAGTGGCGGGGCGTATACATAATATGACTTTTATCGGTTTAAAAATAATGTAACTTTTTTGCATTTTGTATATATATATATAAATATATATACATATACATAGATATACATATAGAGACATGGATACATATATATGCGTATGTATATATAGATAGGTATATAATATAATATAATGTTTATATAACGGAATTGCTTTACAGGCTAAAAATGTCTTTTATAAATTGTTGTGTGAAGCATTCGCTTTGCTCTTCCATCGTATCGCATGGAATCCACGATCCATTCGCCCGGATAGGATAGATCTCCTCGAAACTCAGACTCAAACAGAGGCAACAGCCACAGTGATTAGCGTATATAGATGATACACGATTACCCATTGTTATCGCTAGTTAAAAGATTTCACAAGGGATTACAGCCAGACGAGAGAGACGCTAATTTTGCGGGGCAGCTGGAGTTATCAGTTGGACAGTTATCGCATAGTACATATATACACGGGGGATATATAGAACGTACAAGTACATATATATACAGCTTGAGGATCATATCACACACGCACATAGAACAGAAAGAGATGGCAACAGCAGCTCGGACCGCAAGCGAAAGAGATGGAAGCAATGAGTTGAAGTTGGAGTTGAAGTTGGAGTTGAAGTTGGATTAGGAGTAGGAACAGGAACAGGAACAGGAACAGGAACAGGAGGAGTCGGAGTTGGAGCAGTTTAAAGGGTTTGCCTTTTATATGTTTTGTATTCTGTTTTTCTTTTTTGTTTTGTTTTGTTTTTGGTTATGCCGTGTGCCGTGTCTTGGCCTACGTCGTCTCGTTGAGGTGTGCGCAGTGCGCATCCTGCATCAGTTGCGTTAGTTTCTGCGTAAACGTTGGAATGTCCTGCGGGTGGAGGAAGGAAACAAATTAGAGGGAATTCACCACACATCGTGCTCCAAGAATATACACACCGTTGTCTGGCATATATCCTCGATCGCCGTCTGAGCCACTGGCAGCGCTGCGTTGACAAAGCTCTCGTGCAGTTGCCGTCGGTCCACCTGGCCCATGGCGTAGAGCGCCTGGGCAATCAGATCGAAGTGCAGGGCACCTTCGGCGCTGAGCACCAGGTTGAGCAGCGCCCGCTGGAAGGAGGCCAGCAGCTGCTCCTTGAAAAGAGCGCGCTGATAGAGTCGACTGCGCTCGTTCACATTCTGCATGGAGCAGAGGACGCTGCGCACATTGCTAGGGTCGGTGCCGCTGACCAGCATCTGGCCATAGGCGTTCATAATGGCCATGAAGTGTTCCGGGTGCAGGTTGTCGCTGCAATTCGCATGCTGCAGCTGGCCATTCGAGATGTTGCCGTTGCCGTGGCCATTGCTCAGCTGGTTCTTGTAGAAGAACTGCCACTTGCAGGTGAGCACGCTGTAACCCAAAGCAGTAAAGGATTAGCCAAAGCATGAAGCAACCAGGGGCAGCAACTCACCTGTCGAAGAGGGCGTAGAGCAGGCTGGTGATTTCGCTGTTGTCGGTGGCCGCATTCTGTTGCTGCAGCAGCGGCAGAATCTGCTGTGTGCTGAAGCCCAGGATGTTGGGCAACAGCGCCAAAGAGGCGCCGCCCGGCTGCTCCACGATCAGCTGGAACATCTGCAGCACCTTTTCCATAACAGCCAAACGACTCAGCGTCAGTTGATCCCTGCAAGAAAACGAAGAATAAGAAGCGGGGTTAGCCGGAGGAAGAAACCAAAGAACCAAGCCGAATCGCACCTGCTGCTGACATCGATGAAGAGCGTGATCATCTCCTTAATGAACTGGGCACCCAGATAAATGGGCAGTGTGCGCAACATGCTCAGGCTGAACTCGGCCACCGTCATGGCCATGGCAATACTGCTCAGCCCATAACTATTGAAGATCACCAGCGCCCTATTCAAAATGGGCTGAGAGGAACAGGAGGATAAGTTAGAGATCGGTTGGGAGCAGTGGGTGCAGACGACTCACCTTGAACGTGTTGGAGAGCATCTCCTTGGCATTGGCACCCGTCGCCTTGAAGTAGTCGATGAGCGCGGTGAAGGTGCCAAGCAGGCTGATTGTTGCGGGCGCCACTTTGCTCTCGACGCCCAGATCCATTTCGAGGAAGTTGCGGGCCAATGCGTCGATATACTCCTGCAGCATCCACAGTCGACGCTGATAGTCCTGCTGCTGCTCTGGCACTGATTTCCACGGCAAAACCATGTAGCTAATCAGGCTGATGTGGACATTGATGCACACCTGGCGCGGCAGCTGGGCGCTGAGGCGTGGTCCTGCCTGCATTAGGCTCTGGATTTCCGGTATATCCAGCAGACACTTGGGTCGTATCACAGTCGCAGTGAAGAGCAGCACCTCGCTGGCCGCCTGCTGGACAATCGGTGAGGCGGCCGACAAGGAGCTGCCCGCGTTGCCCGCGAAGATGCTGCCCAATATGGCAAAGAGTCTGTGCAGCAGCTGCTCGCTGTTCAGCGCCTTCGACAAGGGGAATATGCTACGTATGGCCATTAAAACTTGAGCGTAACTGCGGTAGGGATTTGGATATTAGTGTAAGACCAAACCCGGAATGTGCCCTCACTCACAGATTATCCAAATCAGTCTGAAAGCTCGCCTTGTCCTCGTGCCCGCTGCCCACACGATTGCTGGCCAACAATTGAAGCGTCTGGAGCAGCCTGTCGGATAGCACCTGCAGCTGGCTCTCCATTTCGTCGACCACATCCGCCGGCGCTGTGGATGTGTCCATTAGCGGCGCTAGACGCACCACCGCCTGGCAGACAGTGGCGAAATCCCTCAAGATCTCGCCGACATTGGCCATCTTCAGCTTGCGCGCCGCCTCATAGCAGCGCCCACTGCCATGGTCTAGCGCCAGCTCCAGGGACAACAAATAGGTCTGGGGACGCGACCAGTGGGCAAATACTTGTGCGAAGACAATGTGGGCACCCCGCGTGTTCGCCAGCAGGGCCAGGCACTCGAAGCACTGGTCCAGGAACTGTTGCCACTCGGTAACTGGTGTCTGGAAGGGAAAAGGTGGATTAGTTAGTTGGATTCCAGATCTTATACCACATATACGCACATATTCCTCCATCAGCTCGTTGTCGAGCAGTTCCAGCTCCGGCTTGTTCACCTCGAACTGTGTACGCCGCATTATCTCGTCCACCAGCTTCATCATGATATCCCCCTGGTGGGGCGTCATGTGGTCCCGCTGCTGTGCGATCATCTTTATGATGGGCGTCCAGATTTCCAGTTTCTCGGTAAAGTCCAACGCGCCGTGCACTGCAAAAGAGCGTTGTTGTTGTCGTTATCGAGCACGTTATCGATAGCTAGACACTACGCATTCACTTACATTTGGTGGTGCAGCGATAGAGCTGGTCGAGAAATGACTCAAGCACCTCGGGCTCCTGAATCAGCTTGCCCGCATATTTGGTGCTGAACAACCGGAGCAGCTCCCGGAACTTATCGCTGTACATTTCGCTCTGCTGCTTGGTGCTGTTGTGCTGCTCCAGCAGTCCGCTGATGCCGTTCATCAGGGTGGCGGCAAAGGGCAGCGGCTTCTGCAGATAGAGCAGCTCGTTGAGCACGGAGAGGGCGCCCAGCGAGATGGGTATATGATCGCGGCGCCATTGCGATAAATCGAGTATGCTCATCAGAAAATACTCGGAGATCAGGTCGGTTCGTATCCAGGAGACCAGATGCTGCACACAGCCGAGCAGCTCCACAATTGAGGAACTGCAAAATGTTCAAGATTAGATTAGATATTCATTCGATATTCAGATATCCAGCTGATTGCCTGTTATCGACAACTTATTAGGATTCCTATTGGAATGCCCCTTGAGTATTCCCATTTTAAACCTGCCTCTGGCCAGTAAATGATTCAGCTCCACATTACAAATTACGATGTGGTTTATCGATAACGATCACACTTGGTTGGGGGCAACCAACCTGCATCGTGGCAAGGCTGATTACACATGTAAATATAGCACCAGCTCTGTGCTGGAGCGGCTTATCGATAGCCGGGGCCCCACTGGGGCACTGGGTCACTCGGTGGCCCAAAGGAACACCCGGTACGTACCTTAATTGATTGTCATTTGGCAGCGCTGTGGTTAGACTGTAATCCATGAATGTACTGGGTATGGTCGAGTGGATGTCTTTGCCGTTGATGTGGCAGACGGCGATTAGTAGATACTTTGTGAGCAGGTCCATGACATCGGGCATACACATGGAAATGCTGAACATGGAACACGCAGGGGATTCGGGGCAACGAGTCACATTACATAGGATTAGTTTGGAGCTTAGCTACAGATCGCATGGGATTTGTGTTTGGGCTTACCACGAGTGAAAGTATTGTTTCCATTCTGTGGTCAAATCGCCCCGGTTGCTGACCACCTCCTCGGAGGTGACGCGCAGCAGATTGATGCCCAGCGGGAAACGCGTCTTGGTCAGCTCCATGCAGTGCTGCATGTAGCTGGGATCCTGCTCGGGAAACTCACGCTTGCCCAGAAGTGCGATCAGCTGAGCCAGCGTGTCACGATGGCGCCTCGCGCCGCTGGGCACCTCCAGCTGGGCATAGCTGTGCCAGAGGGTCTCGCGCAGCAGCGTCCGATCCGCGGCGGTCAACTGTGTCCAGCGACGGGTTATGGTGTGTTCCAGGGTCGAGGTGCTGAAGAACCACAGGAACTGGTTCTCGGTGAAGCTGTTCCCAGTGGTGGCCACACGCAGGCACAGCTGCCACGCCTCCGGCTGCGACTTGAAGGCCAGCAGATTCGTTTCGATCTCACGTTTCCTGGCATTGCTCGTGGTCGGCTGGTAGAACTCGTTCAAAAGCACCTCCACCGATGTCATCGATGCGGCGTGCTGCACATTAACGGACGGAATGAAATGACGTAGTCCGGGGATTAGATGCGATAGACGAGTCGCCGTGTGAGGCAAATAGGCAAATAGGGAACGAGATAGTAGGAGATAACGTGCCAGCGGAGCGGAGCGGGGCGGGGCCGGACTGGTGCCGGGAATGTGGATGGGGATGGGGTTGGGGACGTAGGCGGGGGCGGAGGCAGAGGCGGAGGCCCCGTTGTCAACGGTTTCTCCCCATCCCCATCCCCATCCCCGATCCCGATCCCTCGCCCTCTCACGCTCGCACTCTGTCGCCTGCTCGCTCGCTCCCCACTCGAGTGGTTGGCCTTAAGACTTACCATTTTGTTAGCGGTGAGGTGTGTGTGTGTGTGTGTGTGTGGCTGTGTGTGTTGTGTGTGTGTGTGGCTGGGCGTGTTGTGGGTGTTCAGATGTGTGTGGTTTTGTGCTCGGTGCTTGCGGTGATTAGTGTGTTGTTTGCATCAGCAGTTGATTGCAGTAAATTTCATGATTTTATTTGAATTTTATCAATTTTCTTTGTGTATATGCGACTTGCACATATCGGCAGCGTTGCCAGTGCAATGACAGCCAGCGTTGCCACTGCGACAAAAAACTATGCGCTGCTAGTTAACAGCCAGCTAACATGGCGCTTAGTACGCACTTACCTGTTTAACAGCAGCAAAAAACAGCAACCTGTCAACAGATCAGGTGATTTCTGACTGCCCTAAGCTAGAAGAAAAATACAAAAAGAAATGTTCTGTAGTTCAAATTGAATAGAAGTTATTACACATATTGTCTGTCATTTGCCATAGCCATGCCCTCAATTCGATTTTTAGTGTGTATCGTTTTAGTTAGTTTGCCAACAGATTTCGATAAGTGGCATATTATCGAAACACTTCGATTAACGTTAACAGGCAGCAATGACATTAACAGCTGTTGTCCAATCGTGGACGACAACAACGAAACAGAAACAGAGGCAGAAACTGAAACTGAAACGAATGGAAACGAGTGCAGCCAGTGCATTTTTATATGTTGAGCCATCGCAAATAGCACTTTTAACACTTAACTTTTAACCAACGATTATTAAACAATTGTCGCTAACGCTGTCGTAACCAATTAGTAGAAGCCGAACGAGACGTGAGGGGACGATGCAAAGGCGGTCGGTGCAGACAACAATGAGAAGTATCGAAGCGTAAAAGCTAGAGGCACCGCCAGCCACAGCACAAAAACAACAAAATAACAGCGATCGGGCGCATAAGTAAACGGAGAAAGAAGAGAAAACATAATAAAAGGTACAAGCAAACAGGTAGAAATGCATTAAAGTGCGAAACATTTGTTAAAATTTGTTAATTGCAAAAGTTCTCTGCCAACATAAATGTGTGTGTGCGTGTGTGTGTGTGTGTGGGGTGAAACAGTATTAACAACAACAACAACAGCAGTTGCAGCCTTCAAGTGTGACCAGCTGCAGAGATCGGCGCACTCCTTGAAAGCTGCAGGTTCTAACTGTTGTTGGCTGCTCCTTTTGCCTTGTGCTTCCCACCTTAGGCTCTTACGTATGCACATTACATGCACACACATACATATACACTCGTCTAACTGCAAGTGTATCGAGTGTGCATGTGTGTATGCGTGAGTGTGTGTGTGTGTGTGTGTGTAGACAGCCCTTGCAGCTTTGTTTTGTCTTCTGGGTCTGTTGCGCTCTCCCTCTGCCTCTGCCGAGCTGTTCGTCTTGCTGCTCTCCCCACGCCACGCTCTTTGCTCTTTGCTCCAACTCCCAACATGTCCGTCCCGTCCGCGGGGTGAGAGCGTGTTTCGTGCAAAGCCTAAAATATTCATTGTCATTCCGCTTCGTGTTCTACTGCCGCATACCCTGTAATCGAGGCTAGCGTGTGCAGCGATTCGCACGCAACTCTAATAACCTGACACCCGATATCGTCGTATATAGTAAATAGTATCATTATACATTGTTTGGTTGTCGCGACTTGTAAACATGACTAATGGGCTCATTTACAGAGTATTTGCTGGCTGCGCTTACACCTAGATTGTGTTTACACTCGACTTGGCTTACCAATTACGGCACAGACCAGATCCCCAAAGGGGTTATCAGTTTCAACGAGGGTTCGGCATTTTCAAAAATTCCTATTGTCTTGCCCCGTTAGTTCCTCTATGTTTCTATGCTCTGTCTGTCTCCCTCTCTCTAGTACCCTCTCCCTTTCTATAATCCATCGCTATTTATCTGCTTTTTATCCTGGACAGTTTCTTGATTGTTGCTTCCCACTGTGCTTCCGACTGTTACCGCTAATAACCGTTATCATGGCAAAATGTGTCCAATTGGCTGTTCTTCGTTAACTAATTGCAAAGCCTAGTGTGCATACCCTGTAATTATTGCCGCAGAGGGGGTGTATCGAATTCGTTTAACCTTTGTCACTTCAAGACTCTTCGCTTTGTAATGCACCCATGGTCACGAGCAGGGCTTAGGGTATCTGCTGTGCGACTACTCGCCCTGCGCGCTGCGCTTGTTTTGCCAGATCTCCCCTGCTACTACGCACTTTGCCTTTGCATGCTTATTGCGTTGTGTTTATGATTTCTTTTCGCTTTTCGTTTTTGCCTTTTGCTTTTGCGTTTTAAATCTTATCAGCAAGAACGGAAATGCTGCTTACACACACACACACACACACACACACACGCATACTCTCTTCTCCTCTCTCTCTCTCTGTGAGTCCTCATGTGTGTGTGTGTGTGTGTGTGTGCATATATCATGTTTGTTTCGGCAATGCAAAAGCAAAGCTCTTAACCCCACATGGCCAAAGTGCGTAGTTTATTGACAATTCAAATGTCTCCCAAAAATTGTGAAATTTAAACAGTTTTCTTCTCCAAAATTATTAAAATTGGATGATTCCTCATATTCCTGGAATATACATATATTATCCCATGTTACTTGCATTAAATCAGTGTAAAATTTTCAAAACCAAAATGAAAATATAAGAATTCTCTCCCTCCATATGTACATATGTGTGGGTGAGCATGATTAAAGTCCAACGAACAGTCCCTTTCACCGAGCTGTCACTGTCTTGTGGCGAGGGAGAGAGGGAGCGAGAGAGAGAGAGGCGTGTCTCTTGTCTTTGTCTGGAAATATCGCACGAAGAATAACACTTTGCCCGCAGGAGAATTCGGTGTTTTGTATTTGTGCTCCCTAAAAACCTGCCCCATGTTCGCCCTGCTCCCCCAGACACTTTGGAGTTAAAGTTGAATAGGCTACAAAGGAAAGTGTAAGGGGGAAGAAAAGTGTGAACCCGCCAGGGGTTAAATTTTGAAGTGGCTCATTGAACCGAGGTGTAGCTTAAAGCGCACCAAAGCTAAGCCTGGCCAATATAGGGTTAAAAATTTTCAACTGTCGTTGGCCTTAGCCCACATAAGCCCCCGCGTCCCCCCTGCCCACCCGTTCGGCCTCTCACTTAGCATGCCTCCCGCCGCTCTCATTATGAACTTTAATGCGCAGTCAATGACCGTGCACACACACACATACATACATATGCATGCGCCTTGCTGTGTGTGTGTGTGTGCGCGGGGGGCGAAGGGTTTGAAGGGTCTGCGGCTAAAGCTAAAATGTTTTCTAAGAAAGATTCGTGCGACATGCCCAACATGATTAGAAAACCTTACAGGGTATGTGTGTGCCTATACAAATGCATATGAGTGTGTGTGTGAGTGTGTACATTTGACCCCATTTGGGCTCACACTTAAATGAATTCCCTTGCAGTTACTTTCTTGGAGCTTTGGGGAGGTGGATAACTGTGCGAGTCGGTGGGGTAGTTTGACTCGCCGTGCGTCATGCCATGGCATTGGGCAATTGAAGGGCATTGAAAGCTACTTAGTACAGTGTTGTACCCTGTAGGCGCTGCAGGAGAGGTAGGTTGTTGCAGTTCTTTGCCTACTACAAAACAGTAGCTCTATTGTCACACATTTATGCGGGGTGCCTTATTAGTGCAGCAATTGCCACATAATCAAACACAAAGGAAAACAACAGATCTATTGCTTAAGCATTTTTGCAGAGTATTGCTCATGCAGCAGTGCTATATGATCAAACTCACGAGGAAAAAACAGTTCTATTGTTTTAACAGCTTTACGGGGTATATGTGAGTGCGGTATTTACTATATTGCAATATGATTTCTTTGTTTTTGCGTTTGCTTTTTGTGGCGTGTGCCTGTGTGTGTGTGTGTGTGTGTGTGTGTGTGTGTGTTGCATTGAGCGTCGTGTGCTTTACAGCTGCTGTCCTTGATTATAGCTTTTCTTTTCCTTGGCAGAATCGTGTGCTGCTTGTTGTTGTTGTTGTTGTTTTTGTTTTTGTTATTGCTTTCTGCTTTGCTGCTGCTGCTGCTCTTTCGCCTAATATTTGTTTGTATAGTTTTTGCTTCAGTTGTGTTGTTGTTGTTGCTTTGGCTTTGGCTCTCGCTTTGTTATTATGTTTTGCTTTATCCATGTGCTTTGTGTTGGTCCCTCGCTCTTGCTCTCCCTCCCGCTCACTATCTCTCTGTCAGCCAACCAGCGCTGGCTCTTTCTCTGTCTGACAGCAGGTTGGCGCGCGCTCTGCTCTGCTCTCATTAGTACGCTTGCACTCTGCTACGCTCTCTCGCTCTCTGTTGCGCGCGCGTTCTCTCTTTTGTTGCTATTTCTTTTGCTGCTGCTTCTGTTTCTGCCTGCTGCTGACGCTGCCGCTGCCGCTGCTGCTTCTGCTTCTGCTTCTTATGCTGCTGCTTGCTGCTGCTTTCAGATGTTCGCCGTCGTCGTCGTCGCGCTGCTCGCTGCTCGCTTTGGTGTTCCAAGCCAAACTCAGTGCCGTGGCCAGTTGGTTTTCAGTAACTGTTGAAGTAGACAACAAAAAGGAGGAAAACGCCAGAGAAGACGACGGGCCGTGGCGACCGAAAGACGCAAGACGAAAGACAAGCCAAAAGGCACAATAACAAACGCCAAACGCGACGTCAAATTATAATTAAAAGCCCGCAGCAGAGGCAGAAGCAGCAGGAACAACAACAATCAAGAGTAATGAAATAAGCAAAAACAAAGCAAATACAAAAAAGAACGCTAAATATATATATATATTCTGAGTGTGTGTGTTTGGGTGTATGCATGTGTGTGTGTGTGTGTGTGTGTGTGTTTCGTAATTAACTGAAAATGCAGCCCAAATCAATTGCAGTCAGCTGTGTGTGAGTATGCATGTGTGTGTGTGTTGTGTGTTGTGTGCGTGTGAGTGTTGTTGTTGCTGTGTCTAGGCAGGACAAGCAGTGGAAGTGACAGAGAGGAGTGGGCGAAGAAGGAGAAGGACAAAAGCCAGCAGAATAACAGGAGAAAGCACAATAGGATTTTCATTTCATTTTCAAAACTGTTTTCTTTGCTTATCTCAAATTATTAAATACAAATGCAAAACATATATATACTTATGTGTATATGTATGTGTGTGTACGTGCCATCATTGTTAGAGACTGTCGTATTTGCCCCCCACAGCAGCAGCAGCAACAACAATAACAATACATATGTTTTTTATATATTTATATATATGTGTGTGTAGATATATAGCTGCAGCTGAGTGTCATTTGGTTAGTCAACTTGGCTATTGTTGCTGCTGATCTTCCAGAGCCCAAAGAGAGCAGCAGCACACACACACGCACGCACACTAATGTATATTCGCAAACACACACACACACACACAGGTACACAGCGAGGCGCACTCACACAAGCGCACATGCTGTGGCCTAACACAGCTGAGCTGCGAGCCAACAAAAACAACAACACAAACAAAACATGGCAAAAGCAAATAACAACAGTAAATGCTCTCACTAGCGCGCGCTCTCTCTCTCGCGCTGTGCGTGTACAGTGGAACTCATTTCTTCTTTTGTGGCTTGTGCCTTACCCTTTGTTTATTGATTGTTCTCTTTGGCAGGCATTTACTGTATTTACTTACTTGATCCCTTCTTCTTAAGCTGCTTTTAACTGACTTTTTTGTTGTTTTTGAAGCGTGTGTGTGTGTGTATGCTGTGTAAAGGGCAAAGCAACATATGTGCACAGGGATAAGGAAGGAAAGAATGTAAGAGAAGAGAAAAGAGAAGAGAAGAGCAACGCTCGCTTGACCATTGTACAGTAGGTGTTGACAGTTAACTGTCCACTTAGCACATTTCGACTCAACTTATCATAAATTATATACATACAAATATATATGTGTGTATGTACTACAGTACATATATGTATGTATATGTTAGAAAATATAAAGCGAGAAGAACTAACTTTTGACGCACTGAAAACTAATGATATTTAGTTCGTCGTTTAAAAAATTTCTAAAAATAAATTATTAAGACGCAAAATTTCAAATAAATAACTTTTCTCTAAATCCCATGAGATAGCACCAGGCAGGGGCAATGCTTTGAAATTGTATGGAGCTATAGATAATCAGGGAATAGAATACATACAAAAATGAATGTCAAGACATGGGTTTTATTTGCGCATCAGCGCCCATCCAGCTGGTTCACAAAACTTCAAAATTGAGGAACTACTTTTCACACATTATTCTTTCCATGCATTACAAATTTTATATTTATAAATATCTTCGTCATAATCTCTTCGAAGAAGCGGTCAATTTGACGAAAGCATTTGTCAATATTTGTCAAACGTTCAAACGCAATTTGTGGATCGTATATGAACATATACATTTACTGCTGAAAGAAGTACAGAACATTGAATAGATAACGAATGGGCCTCAAAACTATTGCTGAAAAAATGCAATCAATTGTTTCTCTTTGATTTTCGGTTATCTTACTTCTATTTGAAAGCATTTTAAATACGTTGAAATATTTTATCGTTTGGTTACTTTTGAGCTAATCAGGTTGAGTTTTGACTATCGATTTGTTTGTTGGATAAATTATAAAAAATATGCCTAAGTTTGATAAGCATACAAGCTACGAAAAGACCGTTGATTTTGATACTATATTTTGCTTGAATCCTCCTTGAAAAACTAGGATGTGGGGTAGGATTTACAATCCATCCGCGTAAAAAAAAGTTTTTCAGTGCGGGAAGCAAAATGGTGCTTCATGCTTTGATCCGATAGGGTTGTTATGACCATATAATAAGAATAATTTTGCTTGAATCATTGTCTAATTTTATAAAAAATGATTTATTTTAATATGTTGCTATTTACTTAACACTAAGGTTGTTCTTCGTCGAATCGACTACGACCGATTTTACGTTGCTGTCAGATAACCCAAGGAGAAAGAAGTTACTTTTCATATATAGCTTCCTCTATTTATGTATTTTACAAATTATTTAATTTTTTTTCAACATTTTAACATCTTAATTTATTTTAAAATTAACAAATTAAGACCAATAATCCAGTGTTAATTAGTTTTCAAATTTAGCTTTACGTTTAACATTGTTTGGGTCCACTGTGCGTTTGTTGAATTCTTACTGTTCATCCAAGGGTTGCCACATTCTCAGCGCTCGCTCTCTGTGCTCACCTTGTGCTCTTTTCTAAGTTAAAGCTCTCTCTCCTTTTCACATATGCACACAAACACACACACACACACATGGAGAGAGGGAGAGAGAGAGACACACACGCACAGCCAGCCAATAACATTAAACAGCTGAGCTTGTTTGGAAACAACGGCCGCCCACCGAAGTGGGGCGCGCCATGGGAGTGTGTGCTGGGCGGAGAGCGGGAGGTGGGGTGATTGGGCGCGCACATCGTAATAATTGCTGACAATAACAATCAAAGCGAATTCAATTGTTACCAACCCAAAGAGGCGGGGGGAAAGAGGGCTGTAAGCAATATACATGTATCCATTTCCAGTTCCCCATTTCCATCTGGTTATTCATTTCCCCCCGCTGCCCCAAAGTATGCAATGCCAAAGGCTGTTAATGTCCTTGGTGGCATTTGCATAGCGTTTACATTGTGCTGTTAATCATGGCACCTGCTGTTACAGCGCTTCCTCCTCCTCCCTCTCCTCCTCCTCCTCGTGACGAACCACCCCCCGCATCCACCCCATGGTGCGCCCACTCTCACTCTCTGCCACAGCGAAGACATGCTTTGTGCATTACAATGACGTATGAGCGAGCGAGTGGGATGGAGAGAGAGGGAGAGAGAGAGCAGCAGCAGCAGCAGCACGTTGTTTATCGACGTCACGCTTTGTTGTTATTTTTCTTGTGCTGCTGCTGCAGCTGCTGCGCTGCCGCAGCGACGCTGACATAGTTACGTTTATTTAGGCTGTGCAAGTGCGCGCGTGCGAGCGAGAGGGCCTCTGCCAGTTGACCTACATTTCCTTTGCCTGCCAAAGGTGTGTGCCTGTGCGTGTGTGTGTGTGTGTGTGTGTGTGTCGGTCGGCGGCTGCAGCTCAGCTCCTCTCATGGTCAGCCAGCAGCCCGCCGCCAGCATGGCCTGGCCTGTCGTTGCCTGATAGCATTGATAAGGATACACCTCCCCCAGCCCAGCCCACCCCAAGTATATAAATAAAAACTCCGCAAACATTGCCCAGCATTTCCTTTGGGCCAACGCTTCGAAGAGGTGTGAGGTGTGATAAAGGATTTCCCTTTCAATTTCCCCGAACCGAATCGAATAATACCATCCTATCCGAAATGATTCTAAATGGATTCTCTTTCATTTTCAGAACTCCATTCGGCAGTAGCTGCGATTGGCCACAGCTGGCAGCATCCAAGCAATAAAAGCAACAACAACACAAACAACTCACCAAAACCTTCAACAACAACAAAAACAACAACAACTACAGTAACAACAATCACCGCCTTAGCCTTAGCCTTAGAGAATACAACGATTGCCGCCAGCTGACCAAGATTCAAAGGATAATAAGAACCAAAATAACAAATAACAAAAACGATAACCGAAAACCTCTTCCCGAAAATCGCCTTGGGGAATTCTATAGTAAACCGTTAAAGAAGCACAGAAATCAAAAAAGCACCAACAAAATGTCATCTCCGAGCGCTGGCAAACGACGCATGGACAACGACGTCATCAAGCTAATCGAGTCCAAGCACGAGGTGACCATTCTGGGGGGCCTCAACGAGTTCCATGTGAAGTTCTTCGGGCCCACCGGCACGCCCTACGAGGGCGGCGTGTGGAAGGTGCGTGTCTATCTGCCGGACAACTATCCGTTCAAGTCGCCGAGCATCGGGTTCGTGAACAAGATCTACCACCCGAACATTGACGAGTCATCGGGCACCGTGTGCCTGGATGTGATAAACCAAGCCTGGACGGCACTGTACGATCTGTCGAATATCTTCGAATCGTTTCTACCGCAATTGCTCACATATCCGAATCCCGTCGATCCGCTGAACCGGGACGCCGCCGCCCTGTACCTGCACGAGCCGGAGGAGTATCATCGCAAGGTCGCCGACTATGTGCAGCGGTACGCGACCGAGGATGCGCTGCGGGCGGCGCAACAGGAGCGCGAGAGCAGCGACAGCGAGTCGAGCATGTCCGACTATAGCGAAGACGAGGCCAGAGACATGGAGTTATAATATCGGTTTAACTGTATAACTATAGAAACAACAACACCAACAACAACAGCAGCAGCAACCACAACAACATCAACACCAACAACAATAGCAGCAGCCTAATGCTTCTTCTTTCAAGTTGCCTCGATTTGATTCAATTCGGAACACAATCAGATCGCCTGTAAACCTATAAAAGAAAACAATATTACGATGCAAGAGCAGAAATATATATACAGTAGGAGGAGGAGGAGGACGATAAGGAGAAGTCGGACGACATGATATAATATACACGTATATATATATATATATATATATATATATA
>JBANCY010001035.1:3438-15155 GCA_037040045.1 Phorticella flavipennis | reverse complement strand
ATATATATATATATATATATATATATACAGAAACTAACACACACTCAGACAGTTTATAGGAATCTTTGCCTCGTCCGCTGACATCATCTGCTGTTGCCTTTGCCAGCGCAGACACACACATCCTCTCTCTACACACACACACTCTACACACACACACACAACCAGAGTGACAGTTCGCATTGCTCATACGCCAAGCTGTCCCCTCCTCGCCCCTTTTCCGCCACGCCCACAACACGCACTGTAAGCTAATATTATGGGCGGTTCGTTGTTTGTTGTAGTTATTGTTGTTGTAGTTAATATTGCGAACAGCACTCAGATATTGTTGTTATTGTTGCACAATTTTTCATTTTTCATTTTTCATTTTCTATTTCTTCCACCGGGGCGGGCCCCTCCTCCCCCCTCGCTGCATATTTCTCAGGCTGCATTCGCTGTGGAAATTCTACAGTTATTTTCTTTCCCAAAGGATCTGGAAAGAACCATATTTATCTGGCAGAACGAAATATATATCCTGAAAATTTGAGCAGATAATAAAACCTAGTTTTTCTAGGAGGGCAACACTATGAGTGGACATGTGTGGGACTTGAACCCACACCTCTTGTTTGGCGGAACAGTGCGCTATTCACTAGTCCACCGAGGCCCTGACTTTATTGATTGTAATTCTCAATATGATCGAGTGGTTCGGACAGACGGACATGGTCCAATCGATTTGTTTTTGACTTTATTGATTGTAATTTTTTAACAATAGAAACTTATTTGTA
Organism: Phorticella flavipennis; assembly: GCA_037040045.1. Taxonomy (NCBI): domain Eukaryota; kingdom Metazoa; phylum Arthropoda; class Insecta; order Diptera; family Drosophilidae; genus Phorticella; species Phorticella flavipennis. Next base: position 14,397 of record JBANCY010001035.1, on the reverse strand, counting down.
TAACAATAGAATATGCAAAGTTTTTGGAATGATCCATTATTATTATTATTATTATTATTATTATATGGCTATAACAACCCTATTGGATCAAAGCCTGAAGCACTATTTGTCTTTATTTCTGCTTTCTTTACTGAAAAACTCTTTTTTTTCGTGGTTGAATTTCATATCCTACGACACAATCTAGTTTTTTTTTTTTGGGAGAGTTATGCTTATTGACATGAGCGGGTCTTGACCCATACTTCTTGAAATATAAGACTATTATTTCTTCCAAAGAAATTTGTAATTATGAAAATGTGAGCCTATTGTAAGCCCCTGAAAAGTAAAATAAAAGGTATTACTGTGGCTTTAGGACTTTTGATAAATGACTTTGGTTTGGTTTGATTGAAAACTTCGATACAATTTGTGCTACGGAACCATAAATACCATTAACAATTAAGCGTTCGGAGGGACCCATGAAAAATGTGTAAATTTCTCGAAATGAACTAGATGTGTGGGAAGGGTAAGGAGGAGGGGACGGTGGGCCAACAAGGACTAAATGGCTTTGGCCATGCTTCAAATTGCTTAATGGTTGGCCCTGAGGGTGGACTTGGATGGGCTGGATGGTGCGAGTTAGGGGATGGTGGGGATGGTATTGATGGTAAGGTAGGGTAGGGGGTTAGTTGTGTACATTTATCAGTTAATACACCTGGCCTAATTGTCGTTTAATGTTGCGGTCAATTAGTTAAGAATGCATTCGCTATCAAATGTGTTTGCCCGAGGGAGAGACAGAGGGAGAGGGAGAAAGAGACAAGTGCAGGCGCACCTGGTTTAAGGAACGGAGACTGCTTTTGCTTTACGACTTTTGTCTTTGCAAAAGCAATAGCAAAAGCAGAGGCAAAGTCAAATAGCTTGGAAATGCCTTTTGCGCCCTGACGTATGCAGCACTTTTTTCCTTTTCCTTTCTTTTTCCCCATTTTTTTTTGCTTTTCTTACGCGTTCGTGTTTCGCTGTGCCTTGTGCTCGTTATCCTGGGCCTGTCCCAATGACCGAGTGGCGTGCTCGGCCACAGCTCGGCCCGCTCGGCCCGCTCGACCCGACCCGACTGCTCTCTCTGGCGCTGCTCTCGTTGCTTTGGCGCTCTCATTTTGCTGCGCTTCAGTGAAACTGGCACACAGGGCGAAAAATGTCGAGCACACCGCCGCGTGCACGGCGAAAAGCCGAACGCCGACCCAAAAAGCCGAGCGCCTGGCACGCCAATGTCTGGCCCGAGCAGCCAACTGAACGAAAGTCGCACTCCGTGAACGCACACGCGCTGCGGCAGCTGACAGTTTCAGTGAACCTCGGAGACGTACGGATTACGGGTAACAAAAGCCAGCTGAGAAATTGAATAAAAAATTTCAAAAAAATCCCAGAAATGAACAATAAAACAGCAAAAAAAAATTTATTAAAAATTATAACAAAAATATATTAAAAAAATATATAAAAAAAGCTAAAAAAAATGCAAGCAAAAGGGGGCACGTCAGAATCAGAGGCAAAACTACATAAATTAAATAACAAAATAAAAGTGTTGTAAATAAAAATATAAATATTTAGATTTTGGCATATAATATATATATATATAAATATATATATATATATATATATATGTATATATATATATATTATTGTTTATAACTTTAATATATATATATTACTTTTAGCTGTTTTTTTTTTGCCGTGCGCAAAGCAAGCCAACAAAATGTTTTACATAAGTTTACAAAAAACTAGTTTCTTAGCTGTTTTTTTTTGGCATTTTTTTTGGGGGGGCGCTAAAAATTACAACAAAATTTTGTTAAATTTTTAAAAAATTTTTTTGAAGTGTTGTTGTTTTGTGTTGGGGAAGAAAACGTGGCGTATACTTGATATGACACAAAACACATGTATTATAGTGTATGGGTGCGTGTGTGTGTAGGGCAAGGATTGCGTATACGCCTCATGTGCTGGCATGTGCATGTATGTGTGTGTGTATGTGTGTGTATGTGTGTTACGCAGGCCAAAGGCTCATGCATAACTTGCAATTGATTCGAAAATGACAGCAGGCTGACCAAAAAAATAATGAAATATTATATAAATATTTATATATATATATAAGACACACACACAAACACACACACAAACACACACACATGCATATATGTATTTGGCTTGTAAGCAGGCCTGGCACGCACGTGTGTGTGCCTTGAAGTGCTTATGAAGTGTGCTCTACTCGCTCCTCTCTAAGGCTTTGCCCAACACTCGCTCGCCCTTTTTATGGTTGTATGTGTGTGTGTGTGTGTGTGTGTTGTGGACTTTCGATTTTTCCTGCAAGTTATTTGTTGTTGCTTAGCTTATAGTTTTATATATATATCTTTATATTCATATATATATATAACATTATATGGCATGTTCCGCTTGTAAGGACATGCAGCTAAATGTCTGCGCTGCGTTCAAACACAAAAGCTTAGTTCAACACACACACACACTACACACATACACACACACTACATACACACACACACACACACACACAAGCAGGATAACACCACACAACACAATTCAACTTAACTCAACTCGAATAATAGCAGGAGCAGGAGCAGGAGCTGGAGCAGGAGCCGGAGCAGGAGCAGTGGCTGCATCAGCGCAGTCTGAGGGTTGTAGCTATACGTTTGGGGGGTGCGGAGGGCGAGGTTCTTGAGGGTCTTAACTTGTCTTGGCGCCGCGCTAACTGGCTAAAGCCAAACTGCCCCCCTGTGCCACATGCCGCAGCGCTACGCCACTGCACAGCGTGCAGCACGCGCGTGTGCCATATCGCGTTTCGTGTTGTGCGCAAAAATATGCCGAGCGACAAACGAGTAAAGACCAAGACGAGCGCACGAAACAGTCAAACTGGTAAAATACAAAAAAAAAAAGCCAAAAAAAAAGCTAAAAGCAAAGGCAAAGCCAAAGCCAAGTAAAAGGCACACACACTGGGGCACAGGGTTGAGGACGAGCGCCAAGCTTTGCGCAGCAGGAACAGGACGAGGACGTGGACGAGGGCGAGGACATGCCTACTAATACTGACAACAAAATGCCAAATTGTGCAATGCTAGTTTGTCATTTATATAACAAAAAAACCAAAATCAAAGTCAACAAAATGCAAAATTTTCCCTTTGGCGCCCCAAAAAGTAGGCAATGCAAATTTTTATTGCCTACTTTTGTGCGCCAAAGTGCTGCATAACTGCGGGCGTTGACTGAAACTCAACTTTAGCTGCAAAAGCGTATTAAAGCTTAATACAACAACAATGGCCGCACCAGCTACACTCTCACTCACTCTCTCTCTCTTCGCTGTGGCCTGCCCGCTCTCTCTCCCCCCCTTTCTCGCTCATACTCTTTCTCTAGCTATCTTCCTCTTTTGCCATCTCTGTCTCTAACTCGCTGTCTTAACACACACACACACACACACACACACACACACACACAGACACACAGACACACAAAAAGGGAAATTTCGCTTTTCATTGGCAAAAGTCGCACAAACATTTATGTGTCATTTATTTTGCCTGCGACTTTTGGGCGCTTCAACAAACAACAACAACAACAACAACACAAAGTTTACCCAGTCCCTCTGTCCCTCTGTCCCCTTGGGCCCCCGCCTCTAGGCAGCTGGGGCCCTAGTCGGGCACACCCATTGTGCGTGTGCCCATTTCGCTGTGTCGCCCATTGTCACAATGTGATTGTTGCTATTCAATTTGGTTTTCTTGTTGATTTTGTTGCTTGTTTGTGCCAAAAATTTACATAACGTAAATGCCGCATAAATAAATTATTAAATACGTGCCCCAACAATGACACACACACACCCAACGCACACCCCGCACACACTTCTGTTCCGATTTGATTTGATTGACCTGCGAATTGCTTTGCCATCAGAAATATCACACAAATTGTAATGGGAAATTCACTCGAAACGCCCTGTGTTCGCATAATTGAACTGATTTTTTTCTCTTTTCCGACAAGCCACAATTTCATTTCCCAACCAAACCACACACACAATCCGCTTGTCCCCCCTAAAAAAGGACTCAAAAATAACTTTGAATGGCTTGCATAGGGCTTCTTCTTTATCTACGGACTTTTTCCGTTTGGCTTGAGATAATGCTCTAAGCTGATATTTGACTTATTTTGGCCAAATCGCCTCGCCTTGCGCGGCGCTTGGGGAACTTCACAGAGTGTTTAAACATATTGCTCTACTGGGGCCAAAAAAGGGTATAATAAAAGGTGGCAACTCCGACAACTCTGATATAGTATATATATTCTTCTTAACATGAATATTCGAGTCGATTAAGTCATGTTTGTCTGTATGTTTGAAGGCATCGATCTCAAAGACTATAAGACTATAAGAGCTACAGAGCTGTACGCATTGAAAACGTGGTAAAAGTTTGTGCAATAGGTGGCAACTCCAGCAACATATAGTTCATATATATATTTCTGATGAGTATTGCTACTCAGTAGAGTCGTTTTTCTGTTTGAAGGCAACGATCTCAAGAGCTAGAGAGCTGTACCCATTGAAAATAGTTAAAAGTTTGTGATTTAGTAGGCATATCCCGCCTCTTATCGTATATACTATATATTCTCGATCAATATCGAATGTCTACTTGTTTGAAATTTGACATACACAAAATTAGTATAACAAACATATAACAAATTTGTGCAACTAATTTGAACAAATTTGTGTAGAAATATACATGCAAAATATGCAAAAAGTTTGCCCATCATAATTTGCTTCAAAAACTTACGCAAATTGTTAATTTTCTATAATTTACAAATACTTCAACAAATATTTTGCAAATAATTTATCATACAAATTTGTGCGAAAAAAATTTTCACAAATTCAACCAATTTACTGTCTTCTTAAGTAAACGACAAATAAATTGCAGTAAAAACTTGTGCAAATTAATATAATTTGCAAAATAATTTGCTCAAAAATATAGTTTACTGTACAAATTTATGCAAATAAATGGACAAATAAATGTAACAACAAAGGAATGCAACAAATTTTTGCAAGCAAACAAATTTTTAAAAAACGATTAACTGCAAAGTATTTATCATGTAAAAATACCCAATTTGCGTTGAAATTTGTAATTTTGGAATTTTAAAATTTTATTGAAAATTTTGCTGCAATTAAATGAAAAAATTATGAAAAGTTTTCTTAGAAATTTGTATATATTTTTCGCAATTTGCTGCATAATCTATAAACTTTAGTAGAAAATACCCTGCTGAAATAAACAAATTTTTTAGAAGTTTGCAGCAAATAATTTGTTGCATGGACATAAATGGAAATCTGCAAAAGTTTACACCCGAATGGTTTGGGAAAAAATTTGCCCAACTATATAAAACCTGACACGTAATATGACCCGCCGGAACCGGTAGGATTGGTTTACTATATGACCTATTGTACTTGTGCCAGAAGTTAATCTTGATTTATCTTTTAAGGTTTTTGAGTTAATGTTTTAAAATCTTATATATATTTATATAGACTTTTTAGCTTGAGAACCTAGAAATTTCCAAATGATAAGTTCATAAATGGGGTAAATATGCATTCATTTCTGCTCCTGATTTTCATTAATTTTAATATCGTTGTTATTAGATCGAAGGTTCGAGACCTTGCTGACTTGAACTGTGTAGGAAACACATTTTTGAGGTTAACGAGATTGAAAATGTGTTGGATGTATATAGGGTTATGTGCGTATTTGCCAGAAATGACCAGAATTGAGCACTGGAACAATTGAGCAATTGAGCAAATGACCAATAAAATGCAATGCAAAGCGGATCAGCAGGTCATAATGATTTGTGATAATGGGTTGTGCTATTTTTAAAGGCGTTATTTATGACGGGAGTGCCAAAAGGGTGAGCAGGAGGAGAGGGAGGAGGAGCAGGAGCAGGAGACTGAGTGTTAGCACAAGCTATGGGGGTATAGAGGCTAGGGAGTCTATAGGTCTAGGGGTCTAGGGGTCTGCCCTCGCGATGCTATGGTAGTTTGTAGTAGGACCCAGTCTGGTTGGTGCCAAATTGTTTCGAAATGCTACAACTTTTGACCAATTTGGTTAGTTGTTGTTGTTGTTGGGGTTGTCGTTGTTGTTGTTGGAGCGAGAGCTGGGCCAACAATTTGATGACCTAAAAATAGCATAAGGAGTCGAAGTCAGAAAGCCACGCGTCGAAACAGCGGCGACGGCAAAAGTAGCACAACAAAACTTGTGTTGACAACGAGTAAATTTCAAGCTGGTTTCTTGGGATTGGGTTTGGGATTGGGATTGGGATTGGGCTACGCGGGTTTGGGTTTCGGGTTTCGGGTTTTTTCGGGGTCTGGGTTCTGGGTTCTGGGTTCTTGGGTCTGGGGGTTGTCTTGCCGTTTTTTGTTTTTTTTGGGGGGTTGTGTGCGAGGGGTTTTGGCGCAGGCCACGAGAGCGTTACGAGAGAGAGAGAGAGCGTGTATCCTTGCTCGTCTTTTGCTTTGCGGCGAATTGGCTGCTTTTGCCGCAAAACTCAAGCTAAATTTCTGCAGTCGTTTGCTTGGAAGCGGTCAGGCAACAGCTGTGCTCAGTCAGTCGTCAGTCAGTCAGTCAGTCAGTCAGTCAGTCAGTCGTTAGTCAGTCAGTCAGTCAGTCAGTCTCTTACTTGCCGCAGCTCCGAGTTTTGCGTTAGTTCCAAAAATTTCAAAAAAAAATTTTTTAATTTCTTTATGAATTTTCCTAAATTTCCCGCTAACATTTAGCTTTCCTCTCGCGTCTTTTTGCCTTTGACTTTGGTGTTTTTCACGTGCGCGCGAAACTTGCTTACAACAAATTTGTTTTTAAACCACAAAAAAATAACTGAAAAAAACATAAATAACGGTTGAACTATATACAAACAATATATTTTTTTTCAGTGTGTGACTTTTTTCATAGTGAAAACGTGTTAAATATGCAGAAAAAAGCTAAAAATTTCTGCTAAATAACAAACAATGCAAGCAGCGGCAATTGCTCAATTAATTTGCCCATCAATCAAGCTATCTAACAATTAATTAAGCAATAAAATAATCAAATATAAATTAAGAAACATGCCTGAGGCCGGCATACCTACACACACACACACACACACACACACAAGCTCATCTATACATATATAGCTCAAGTCCTGTCAATACTTGAAAGCATTTGTTAAGTGTTTCACATTTCGTATTCAATACAATTTTTGCAAAAAAAAAAAAAAGGGTTTCAATCAAACCTTTCAACCCCTCAGTCATTCAGTCTCTCGAGTCTTTGGCAGTCCTTGAAGCTCTCAAGTGTTTGAACTTAATAATTTTTTAGGTTTTTTCCTTTTCAGTAAAGTGTAAAGTTCTCAACTTTCAATCAATTTTCTATCTTAATATGGAAATCTTTCCGTCTTCAAGCGAAGTTTTAACAATATAATAATTTCAATTCCATACTTTTACTTTTAATTTAGTCTTCTTTAGTCTATCAAATAGCCAGTTCTTCAACTGTTTTAATATTTCAATTCTGTCTTTCTGCAATATATCAAGCTTTAAGTTCTATGAATACTTAAGCCTTTCAATCTTGAGTACAATTAGGATTTATGTTCTGTTCGCAGAATACTTTTCAAGTATTCCCGTTCAATCTTTGAAGCTTTTTACTTTTGAATATTTTGATACATCTTCCAATCTTCAGGATAAGTGGATTTCGAATCTTCGATCCTTCAATTCGGACATACTTTCAGTGTGTTCTAAAAAGCTTTCCCATCTTTAAGTTTCCAATAATTTAGCTAAACTATCTCTCAGTACTATTTCAAGTATTCTACTTCTATCTTCAAAGATTTCCACTTTTGAAGCTTCAATTTCAAATAAATCTCAGACCTTTGATTGTATTTGAATTGGATTTGACTACAAAAAGGATTTTCAACTTTCAACTTTCATACAACATTTTTGTTTCAAGTATTCCGTAGGTTCATAACTCAAGGTTATCCATCTTTAAGCTATTCAATTCTTTAGTTAAAAAAGATCTATATCTTTTGAATAAATTAATCCATTTACGTTTTGAAGTCTTCACACTTTCAACATTTCAATATTGCAATTCATACAGTTTTCAAGTCTTCAGACCTTCAAATGTTTAATGTTTTATGTTCAAAATCCATTCATTTTGGGTTTTTAAGACTAGTGAAGCTTTTTCTCAGTACTTTTCGAATAATTCCAGTATTCAAGTTATCAAGTTCAAGTTATTCCAACTGTTCTTAAGTCTTAGCTAAGCCTTATCTATTTAGTTTGAATTTGAATTTAAATCTTAAATCTTAAGCCTCAAACTTAAATTATTGAAATATCAAGTTTTTGGGTCATTACACTCTCAGGACATCAAAGATTTGGCTTAATTCTTCTACGTTTTTCGTGTTCTCAATCTGCAACAACAGCTAATCAGAAATTCAGCTCTTTAAATCTTTGACTATAAATCTAATACCTCTTTTAGAGTTTTCATTTCTCAACAATTCTTTAAAGTTTTCAAATTTTGCCACTTTAAAGTGGCTTTTCTTGTTAAGTTTTTAAAATTTGAAATCCTCTGGAAATCTTTAAGCTTTAATTTCCATCCTACATGTTATTCATACTCCAATGCATTATAAAGTCAATCATTTCAATTTACACCAGTTTTTAGCTCTTCGAATTGTGAAATATTCAAGCTACGCTCTGTACAAATTTCCCAAATTTTCAATTCACTATTTCTATGAGGTTTTAAGCTACCTTTTGTATCCCCAAATTTGGAATTGACCAAAACATCAATAGCTTACATTACAAGTCAAATTCTTAAGGATTTCAGCTAGAAGTTCTAGAAACATGAAATTCTAGATGCCTTTGGATTTTGTATCCTTTGAGCGTACAGAACTAATTCCGAGGAACTTTCTTAGCCCTGTAAAGTGAGCCCCTCGCAAAGTCGATTTCAAGGCCGACGGCGGCACTTTGCTGGACATCGAATTTTCCAGCTAAATTGGCTAAATTAGAAGCTGCCTTTTTCTGCTCAAATCAGGCTTATTTGGGGCTATATATATCTCCGCACATATATCGACAGGATGTGCCTACTAATTGTGCCAATGTGTGTGCCTGGAATATGTGCTGCCAAGGGGTAGTTGAGGAGGGTATAAGGCATGAGAGGGAGCTTACCCTGGGGAGCGAAGGAACGAAGGAGCCAAGTCCCTGGATGAAAGCGATGCACGTAGAGCGTGTACTTTGCTGATGAATAAGCTGAATGGCTCCGATGGAAAGCAGTCACGTTCGAGTTACACTTGAGCCATTCTGATTGTATTATATTTATAAGGGATTTGGCATATATTTGCCAAACATTTGTTTACCATATTTCCGAATTTGTGCTCAGGATTACTTGCCATATCCTGCACTTGAGTTCGGGCTTGATTTCGTCTGGCTCAATATAAGCTCAAGGGGTATTTTGGTATTTGCAAATATGCAAAATGCTAAAAGAATGAAGTAGATGTCTCAAGGGAATACCATGAGTGAAAAACCAGTCAGATGATGAGGCAGTGGGTCTCGGTGGACCAGGGCACTGTAGCGCATTGTACGCCAAGCAAGAGCTGTGGGTTCAAGACCCACTCAGGTCTTATAACATAACCCTGCTGGACAAAACTAGATTGTGGCGAAGGATTTGAAATCCACCCACGTAAAAAAAGGGAAGCCGAAATAGAAAAATAGTGCTTCAGGCTAAGGCCCGATGGGATTTTTGTATATCGGTCGTATATATATATATATAAATCAATAATAATAAAAAATGTTAAAAGAATGAAGCACAACATTTAAGTAGATGTTTGAAGGGAATACCATGACCGAAAAACGAGTCAGATGAACCAGTGAATTGGTGCACCAGTGAATAGCGCACTGTGTGCCAAACAAGAGCTGTGGGTTCGAGTCTCACTCATGTCTTATACCTTGACTCTCCTAGAAAAACTAGATTGTGGCGTAGGATTTGAAATAGACAAATAGTGCTTTGGGCTGAGGCCCGATGACTATGAGGCTGATAGTCAAGCAGGGGGCATCGGTGAACCAGTGAATAGCGCACTGTGTGCCAAACAAGAGCTGTGGGTTCGAGTCTCACTCATGTATTATACCTTGACTCTCATAGAAAAACTAGATTGTGCCGTAGGATATGAAATCCATTCACGTAAAATGAGGTTCTTTAGTGAGGAAAGCAGTAATAAAGTCAAATAGTGCTTCAGACTGAGACCCGATGGGGTTGTCATGGTTATGTAATGATAATACTCACTCAGGCACTTATTGAGTACTCAAATTGATTCACTTTATTAATTCAGGCGACGCTGGCTAAAACATTGATAAATTTGTAAACAGCGCTGGGAACCGACAACAACAACAAAAAATAATACAAAAAAAACATCTTAAAAATTCAAAAAAAAAAAAACAACAAAAAAATCACGAAACGCGTTCGCATCGCCCCATAAAAAAGCAAAAAAATAAAAAATAAAACCAAAACCAAAGAAATTTTCGATTGAAATTTGTTGCAACGCGCCGCGTCGTCATCCAACGGTTGCTCAACAGTGTCGCCTCGCCGCCAACTGCTGCAGGAGATGCATCCCTGTGCTCTCTGTCTCTGCTGATGCATATCCAACAACAACAACAACAACACCAACAACTGCAGCAGCAACAACAACTACAACAACAATAGTTAACAGCAACGTTTTTGTCGCAGTTTTTTGCAACACAGCAAAAACAACAACAGCAGCAGCTACAACAGCAACAACAGCAACAACAATTCAACTATTTCACACCGCACAAACAACAACAATAGCAGCAGCAGCAGTAACAACAAAGATACAACATCGATTGACATCGATTAACGGTAAGCTTATCGATAGTTCCAAAATCCTGCCCACAACAACAGCAGCAGCTACAACAGCAACAACAGCAACAACAATTCAACTATTTCACACCGCACAAACAACAACAAT
>JBANCY010001034.1:0-15166 GCA_037040045.1 Phorticella flavipennis | reverse complement strand
ACTCTCCAATGCGTACGCAGTATGTAAAAAATAGAAATAAAACTTAAATCCCGTCCCGCCATTTGACCTACTGCGGCTTCAACTTCATCTGGCAGCTTATCTATGCGTCGGGTAATTTGGATTATTAAGTGCCACTTAATTTAGTAGGCGTGTGCATTGACTTTTCCCAAATCGAAAAAATATTAAAATTGACAACATGCCTCACGCCGCATGCCTCAGCCGTATGCCGCCTAGCTGCATGGCCAAACTGTCTTTACAAATCCGAAATTGAACAGGTTTGAACGGATTTGATTTTATTTCTGGTTTTCCATGAACTGCTGATGCTGCTCGTGGCCATTAGGGAAATGCCAGTAGCTGTGTTGTCTTTCGATTAAGAAATCCATGATATATATCTGTATCATTTGGGCTAGTGAAAGGTATTCAACTCATCGGGCAGCGCATAAAAGCCGAGGTGTTGTCAGCATTAAAGCAGCTTGAAATTCAATCAAGGTTATATAATTTATCGATTAAAATACCTCGTTAAAAATGCCAAAGCTTGAGAAAATCCCAAGGGAAAATTAAAACAAAAGAAAACGCCGCTTAGCAAAAGCTGTGACCTCTCAAGGTGTTGGCGGGTTAATCTTTAAGGAAAATATTTATTCTGTTCTGGGAGAAAAATACAATGTATTTGCTTCAAGGTCTGAAAATTGTAGTTATTAAAATATTAATAAATCTCGGATAGAAAAGGCTAGACTTTAAGCAGAAGAACGGAATGATTTAATGCATTTATTTCAATAATGATTTTAAACAAATTTAATTCATATATACATGTATATAGTAAACGTTTTATCTGGGAGGATTTTAAAATGAAGGCTATATATTATATATCTATATTAGAATAGATCCCTTGGTCCAGCTGAAAAAATGTGTAAGTCACATCTGAGTTCGTATATTGAAAGTATTCTAAGGAAATTATACTATAAAACTATCTGTCTTTAACAAATTCATAGCTTCCGCTTAGAAGCATAAAGATTTATGCTATTTTCATACTTTAATTGCGGATGACCCCACTTAATCAAGCCAAGTCTACTATTATGTTATTATTCATATTTTCTTTACATTATTAAGGAAATATATTTCAAATTTCAGACAGTTAGCCCACTGCGTTAAAAAGTTGTATATCATATATAGTATATACATTATATATGATAGATGTTTGCATAAAAAGCTTATGCTGCGGCGCCTTTAAAGCTTTGGATCTCTTTTGAGTAATGCTCAGACATATCTTAAAAAAAATCGCTTTTGTCGTGTAAATAATATCTTAATATTCTTATATAAAATAAATCTTTTTAAGCTGCTGAGAATAAAAAAATTCCATATGGCAATCTGTCTGTGCATGAGATCTAAGCAAATTTTAAAGCACATTACTTTTTTCCCAATATTCCAATATTTGCATGAATTTGCTACATTTCCAAATTTATTCTTTTAAGAGGAAAATTAGGCTTCTATTTTATTTGGAAGCTTGAATTGGGATTTTCGATTTCAAAAGTTTCAGTTTGTGTTTTATAAATGTGAATGATTCAGACTATGATATGTGAATTTAATAGAACACGCCGATATATGGTTGATTTAAATATTTTTAACTATGGTAGATAACATGTATATCTTATATGTTCTTATCCAAAGCAATTTGGGGAATATTTTTGTAGAGAGAATTGAGGATTAGTGATAATTTGATATAAATTTAAGACTTTTTCATAGTTTTTCGAAAAATAACAAGTGAGATAAATTTCACATTCTCTTCGAAGTTTTTTCAATAGGTATACATATATGTCAACCATATATAGAAAAAAAACTTCCAATCTTTGTCCCAACGGTTATTTGAAACTCTAATCTACTAAAAATATTTGCGACAGTCCCATCTGGATGGCCTACGGCAATTTCTAAAAAAGTTAGAGAGAAAGAAAACTATTATATTTTTCAGAATGCATAACATTCGTGTTTATAGACCGATGCAAATGAAATTTTGTGGAAAGGTTGACAAGTCTTAAATTTAATTGCAATAGCCCTAAATAAAATAGTCGGGTTTTTATTTTGCTTTGTATCAATACCTTTCGGGAAGTAGCTTAGGGGGTTTCATTCAGTGCATTTCAAGCTTAAGCCCGAAATGAACATTGTATTTTCCTCGATGGACCAGCGCACTGCCCACTAACCAGAGGTGTGGGTTCGAGTCCCACTCTTACCGATACGTAGGATTTGAAATCCAACCACGTAAAAATAAGTTCTTCAGTGAAAGAAGCAGTACGAAACACAAATAGTGCTTCAGTCTGTGACCTGATAGGGTTATAGCCAGTATTTGGCTTCGATATTAATTTCTTGAAAAAGTTAATCAAAAATTATAATTAGGCACTTCTGAGGCCAAAAGTATCTTAAGCCAAAGATCTAAATAGCAACCGTCGTGTAACACTTTTTCCTAACTTCCAAAGGGATCAGAGTTTAAGATAATTAAATAATTGACCCATAAACCAGTAACAAGTACCGTTAACGATAGACAAGCCACACACCACACACACACACACACACACACAACATACCACACACACAACACACGCACACAGAACACTCGGCAAATGTTGGCCTAATCATTGGGCAAATATTTTGATAACATTGCGTAGCGACTTAACATGCGACTTAACAGCGCAGGAAGCCCAACGCAAGCCCCAACTGCAGTCAAGAGGAGGAGGAAGAAGAAGCAGCAGAAGATAAACATCAACCGCAACAATAACAATATGCGATTTACAACAACAACAACAAACAAACAACAGACAGAATTCGAACTCACTGTTAACAGGCAAAGAGCGAATATCGTAAGTTTCGAACTGTTAACAGTGGGCAGGCAAGCTTAAGAGCGCATGCCAAGTTTAAGAGAGCAAGTTCGAAAATTCGAAAATGCGAACGAGAGAGAGCGACGGCGTGGGTGTTGTTTTTGTTGTTGTGTTACGGTTTCTGTTATGGTCGAAGCCGACGGCAAAAAAGACACGAACAACAACGGCCGTCGTGTGTGTGTGTGTGTGTGTGAGTGGGGTGTGCGTGCGTGTGTGTGTGTGTGTGTGCCTCGTGTCGGCATGTGCGAAAAATCGCGGATGTAGATGTAGGCCAATGGGTAGTCAGTCGACGACGACGACGACGACGACGACGACGTTGCAGGCACACACGAGCTGCAGGCGGCGGCGGCAGAGGACTACAAAGGCAACAGCAACAACAAAAACAACAACAACAAGAGGCACGGCCAGAGTGAGAGGGAGCGAGTGAGTGTGTGAGTGTGAGTGAGAGAGGGACAGGGAGTACGCGGCATAGTATGCCACACAAATGTTGAATAGTTGCGGAAGGTTATGAATTTCCGTGAGAAATTACTACAAGTAATATGTGAGTGCCACACACACACACACACATACACACAACTGTATGCATGTGTGTGTGTGCTGGCAACGCGATTATTCGAGCTTGTATATATCCTATATATGCTATATGCAGGTGTATAACTGCCTCCATATAAAACTGTTGGTACTGACTGTTCCGACGCATTGAACCTAAGCTAAGTAACTCTTTTATCATCCTGAAATTGTGAATCCTTTTAAAGCAGAAATTTACTTCTGAAGACTGTGGCAAAATCAACCAAATTTCTTAGGGATCATCGAAAAGATATGGAAAAATTTTCAATATTTTAGCAGAGAAGAAAGTACAAGAAAATTTGCTAAAGTAAAAAAAATACGATAGAGCTATCCTCTATCTATAAAACATTTCATATAAGACTAGAATGGTCTGAGACTGTTTATAAAATTTAAGACCAGCTTGAAAAACTTGGGAAATATAGGAAAATCTCATTTTTGCTAGCAGATATAGCAGACCGACACATGTGAAGTATTGTAGAGCGATAGACAATAACAAGTCTTAAGTAAAAATATATTTTCAATAACTTGAAAACCATGGAAAATATAGGCAAACACCTAAATGACAAAATTGGTGTATTTAGCTCTAATAGCTTTGCCACCCGTTGACATAATCCATTTTTCACCTCTTGCCATTGCCGACAATTTCTAGGTCTTACAACTTTTATGTTTATGATCCGATCCGTCTGAAATTTTCAGGATAACTTAACGACATAGTCAAATTCAAATCATATTAATAAGTTAAAAACAATAGAAATTATAGGCAACTTTTTAATTTTGGAAAGATCATATTAGGATGAATAAAAAAAAATTGAATTTGAATTTCTGTTAAGTATCTATGAGCTGCGTAGGATTTGAGACCCGCCCACGTAGAAGAAAAGTTCTTCAGAGAAGGAAACAGAAATAAAGACAAATAGTGCTTCAGACTGTGATCCGATGAGGTTGTTATGGCCATATAATAATAATAATCTATAGATAGCTACATACTAAATTTCATAACTTTAGTATAATGTTCTACCTCGGAAGATCGGCAGACAGGGCTGAATCGACTCTGATATTGTTTCCGATCAAGAATATACGAACTTTATGGGGTCTGCAACGACTCCTTCTGCGTGTTACATAAATTTGCAAAAATGTGTTATACCCTTCAGGTTCAACTTTCAATTGAGATCAGAATATAATTAATATCGATTAGTCCAAAATACGAGAGATCTATAAGTTATGGAAAATCGTAAGCAAACTTTTAATAATTTAACCACAATTTGACCTAAAACAATTTGTAAAAACATAAGGAAAAGCTACACAAGAAAGACATAATTTGGCCAAGTGTTCTGGTGCCGCACAATGCCGGCTATTTTATGTTTTGCCCGTAATAGCTTCAACTGGAGCCGGAGCCGGAGCCGAAGCCGGAGCTGGAGCTGAAGCTAAAGCTATAGCCGGTGCTAGAATTTGAATTGGTATAGGGATTGGGCTTATGCATGGCCGGCCTGTTCGTTCGTGTGTGACCATGTGAGAGTCGGCAGGCATTGTTACCACATAACGCCCCCGTTGGACCCCTTGCCCCGTGCCCTGTGCCACAGTGTGTGTGTGTGTGTGTCTATGTGTGTGTGTGTGTGGCAAGCAGCACTGTGTGTGCTCATGTGTGCATGCTGATAACAATGTTGCACTTGCTAATGCATTAATTTTAATGCATTTCGGTGCTAGCAGACCACGCTGGTCCGTTTAAGCTTCCGATGCTGCCACTGCCTCTGCCACTGCCACTGCCACTGCCAGTGTTGCCACACAAGACGCGACGTCGGCGTCGGCGGCAAGTTCCAGTTACAGTTCACTTAATTATATGAATGCTGCTCAGCTGGCGCTGCTGCCCAACTGCTTTGGGAAGGGCAAAAGTCACTGGCAAGTCTTGAGTTATCCATCTTAGTTTTGAGGTGGTGCCAGGGACCTTCTACTTATCTCTATCCCTCCTATTCTTATCCTATAGCTTTAGCTATGACTATGACTATGGCTATGGCTATGGCTTTGCCTTTTGCATTGCTTATGATCAAAACTCTGGCCAAAGTGTCGTGCTCATCATTATCGCTTTTGTTTCAAGCTGCCCGCAGCAAAAGAGCCATGGCTGAATCCTTTGGTCCTTTGGCGCCGGCCTGACACTTTTCTGACATTGTGCAAATGAATAATTGTGCTTTTCTTTGGCCGGCCAGTGCAGCCCGTACCCCAGACCCGTACCGGTACCCGGGACCCAGACCCAGGACCGGACCCGGAGACTAAGACCGACCAACCACAATAACAACAACTGCACATCCGTTCCACATCGCTCGCTCAATGTCTCATCATCATCGTCGCCCGTCGCAGTTGTCGTCAGCCTCGTTGCTCATTCGCTGGGCCGTTAGCTGTATTGTCCCCATCATCATCAGCATCAGCATCAGCATCATCATCATTATCAGCATTATCATTATCATCATCATCGCCTGGTCTCTGTCTCTGTGTCTCGGTCTCTGTTCCGTTCAACCACAGCCAAACAAGCAGCTAAACAGTCGCTTAGACAGCCTGACTACTGACCCCTTTTCAATGGGCATCCGCGCTGGATATGGCATTGGGTTGCGCGCTGGACATTCCCATTTCTTTTTCCCCCACTAGACCCCAATCCCCACTCCTTGCCCCACTTGGCCACTACACTGTTTGCCCATTCATTTTGTTTCTGTTTGCGCTTTGATTGACGGAGCTACGCTGAGCTGAGCTGCCATTGCTGTTGCCGTTGCCGTCGCCATTGCTGTTGCTGCGGCCATTGCTGTTGCATGTCCTTGCGCTTGTCCTTTTGCAAGCCAATGCCATTGCGCTTTCCCAGCGTTATTAATGATTTCTCCAAAGTTTTCGTTACATTTTATGCTACATCTTCTGCCCGGCTTGCCCTGGATACTCTGCTTGTTTATACTTGTTGTTCTTGTTGTTGTTGTTGTTGTTGTTGTTGGCATATTGTTGATTGTTCTTTTATCTCGTCTCTGTCAATTCGCTGCGTTATATTGCTGCGTTCCATTTGACTTTGAGTTTTGAATTTCCGCCAGCTCCACCAACACCACCAACTTAAGTTCCCAGTTCTGTCTCCGGCTCTAGCTCCGGCTCCGGCTTTGGCTCCGGCTCCGGTTGTAGCTTCAACAACCATGGACAGTCGTGGTTTTGCCCGGACACCTCTACCAGCACAGCTCCAGATCTACTGTGTTTCGGGTTACCCAGCTGCTTGAAGCTTAACAGCTTTTTGCTGTTGTTTTGCTTTCAGCTCAGTTGCTCCATTTCCCTTCGGATAAATGCTTGTCAATCAGTTATTAATTGCTTTTCAAATTTTATTGAATTTGTGGCAACAATTCGTGTGGCAGCAAAACATTTTTACTGCAATTACCAATTGCATTTGGCAGGAAAATGCCTACAAATTTCCACCCCAAAGCTTAATTAAACTCAACAAAAATTTCTGCTGTTTTTCTCTCTGCTGGAAAATTGCAATTTTGCAATATGTTTGCCCAAAAGCTGGAAATAGATTTTGTAAATCCATTGGGCTAGAAACCCCAAAAGTTTAAATTTCAAATATTAACTCAAAATATCAAAATTAAATACCGTATGGATAAATAAACTTGGTATTTGGGTTTCTTAAGCAACATAATAGAATACAAATCACAATTTAAAGTTGTCTGGGAAAATTTATGAAAAATATATTTTTGGGATATTGAAAATTATTGCCCGTAGATGGTTACATTTCTATAGGTTGCAGCTTATGAATGTGGAATTTTAAAAATACTTTTTGATGGTGAAATTTGGTTTTTGTTTCAGCCAATCGATAGAATTAAGAACTGCATAGATATTCATTGAATTAAAAGAGATACTGGGCTTTTCAACAGTGAAATACCTCCTCGACCTTGGTTAAGGCTGGTATTTCCTTTCAAATT
Source organism: Phorticella flavipennis (assembly GCA_037040045.1). NCBI lineage: Eukaryota > Metazoa > Arthropoda > Insecta > Diptera > Drosophilidae > Phorticella > Phorticella flavipennis. Next base: position 7,803 of record JBANCY010001034.1, on the reverse strand, counting down.
TATTTCAAATATTTTCTTTAATATTTGAATGGAAAAATATGAACTGTCCAGACAGAAACACATAAATTTAAGCTGTATTAAAGCGAACATTCCCAAATAGAGGACAGATTGAACTGACTTGAAAACTAAAAGATACTCTTGATGCGTGAGATTATCCCACAATGTAGAGAATCTCATTCTGATCTGCATTTAGACAGAAGAATCTCTGGAAACTAAAGAAAATAAATCAAAAATACCTAATGCCTTAGTTAAAAGTATTAACAAAAATGGCGTATAGGAGCAGAATATTTGAAAATACAGCAAAAAACATTGGCAAAATACTCAAAAAAAACGTTTAGTTCAAATTGAACTTCTTCGAATACATTTGTGTCTCTCAGATACTTTTTTATCTTTCAGATACATACATCTTTCTTAGACATATATATGCTCGAGATACTTTTCTATCTTTTGAATACTCAAAAAAGTGTACCCAAAAGGTCTATAAATACAGTGACTATTGGATGGAGTTTTCTTCAAATCTCTTGGTTCCACCAGTATGCTCTAGGAATAGCTATAATAATTTAAGCTTTTACTATATATTTCATCAAATTATAAAAAATACTCCAAAAACCGGACATAATATATTCTCAACTGAAAAAAGGCATGACCAATTTTAATCAATCAACTTAGAAGCTCAAACAAGCTCAAAGATCTACAGCTTTCACAACATTCACTTTATAAAATACCAAAAAATACTGACATTTTGTCAGCTGATAAAAAGTAATTTCAGCAACAAAGTTGGATTTATGAAAGCTAATCAAAGCTAATGAATATCAAGTTGCCAATAATTGCAGCTTTCACAGCAAACAAAAAATACTAAAAAATACTGGCGCTACAGTTATTTAGGCTGTTTAAATTTAATCAAATTTTGTTGGCAATGCAATTTGCTTAACACTTTAATTGCAATTCTTTGCCGTGTGATAGACGACGAGGACATTTGCTCTGACAGCTGCTACAGGGAGAGAAGGAGAGATGGAGGAGGATAGAGGAGAAAGAAGACTGGAGACAGGAGACAGGAGACAGGAGACAGGAGACAGGAGACAGTAGACGTAGCGACATTAAAACAAAGTGATGCATGTGTTAGTGTGTGTGTGTGGCAGGTAAAGACAAAGAGTGTGTGTATGTATGTGTATGTATCTGTGTGTTGCATGCAACTGAGATGGCGCCAAGCCGCAGCGAATGTGATGTGATGTACAAGAGGTAACGTTGTGTGCATAAAAGGTGTGTGACCACAAGCTGCATCCGCATACACAGGCAGAGGCAGACAGATAGACACAGAGTCAGGCGGATAGACAGACTGGGGGACAGATAGACAGACCGGGAGACAGAGTCGTGGCTACAGCGAAATGCAATTAGAAAATATATGTGGCCAGCAGTTGGCTGAGGCTGAGGCTTGGGTCGATGTTGTTGCTGTTGCTGTTGTCGTTGTTGCTGTTGCTGTTGCTGAAGTGCAGTGAAGACCACATGCCGACCGTGCTCGACAGCGCACTCTCCATTTCATTAAATTGCGCTCGAATGTTTATTAAAATGCATGAAATAGTTTTTAAAACAATGCATTGCTGGGTCAGCACTTTGTTGCTGTCATGTTTATGAGACAGCTGCCGCAACAGCAACACCAACAACACCAACACCATCTGCAACACCCCAACAGCAACAGCAACATCATCAACAGCCTCACAAGCTTCAACAGCTTTTAATGCCTGACAACAACAACACCACCAACAACAATTGCATATGAAAGTAATTGACTCTGTTCCATACTAGCGTTCAATTGCTTTAGTTATAGCCATGGAGCTGGCCACAATGCATCCCATAGATAGCCAACACTAGGACTCGTAGTGCTGCCTCCGGTTTGGTTTTGTTGCTCGCTTCTATACACTTTCCAAACAAAGGCACCTATGGACTTTGAGCTAAAGTTTGTATAGCACTGAAACATCATAGATCCCCAAAAGTTACCTTCAGAGTGCTCACAAGGTCAAAAGGTATGGGTTCCGCCATGTCCACCTGTCTGCCCGTCTATATTATTGAAACTGATAGCTGGTACACAGCCCTCTTTTGTTATCCATAAGCATATTTGTCAGAATTGGATTAATTGTACCATTCTATCATATTGATTTCATAAACTTGAATGATGGGCTTGTCCATATTTCCCATATTTTTTCCGGGGCTGCAATTATATTTTGCAAGCGGAAAAGTTTCTTTATGTTTTCTTTATTGAAAAGTATACGCCCATAAATACGGAAGTTACACAAGCCACTCCTCCTATGCTCCTTTTATTATTATTATATGGGCATAACAACCCTTTCGGGTCAAAACCTGAAGCTCTATGTTCCTCTCTATTTCTGCTTCCTTCACTGAAGAACATTTTTATGTGGGTATATTTCAAATCCTACGCCACAACCTATTTTTTCTAGGAGGGTCATGCCTAAAGGCATGAGCGGAACTCGAACCTCGCACCTCTTGTTTGGGGGGACAGTGCGCTATTCACTAGACCACGGAGGCCCCCCTCCTATGCTCCTATTCCCTTTCATTCCTATTTAGGATGTTCCATTTAGACTCTGATTTTGAATACATCGTTTGAAAGGCCACACAATAGAATTATATATACAAAATTATTTTCTGAGTATCTTTTCCAATTTCCCGCAAATATCTCACTCTCTGGGCCAAATTTTTGAAGACATTTTTGAGCGTGACCTTCGGAATAGTCCAAATCGTCAAGCTATTGATGCATTTCAACTTTGGAATCGTCATGGGATCATCCAAACAGATTTTATCCTTTGTGCCATCCCAAAGAAGAAAGTATACCGATTCGCTCCATCTCATCGAAAGAGTATAAAAACTTCGTTGTACCAAAGATAAAGCCTTCTTTACTTGTTTTTTGGTTTACTTTAGTTCTGCAACATATGCAGATGGTTGCATGCTATTGTTGTTGTTGTAGAAGATGTAGTTGTTGCTGCTTGTGGTGTTGTTGTTGTTGTAGTTGTTGTTGTTCGCGCATCTGGCAACATCTTGTTGAGCTGTCAAAATATGCTTGTTAACAACATTTGTTGCACCGCAACAACTGCTCTTACAGCAAATGCTTATGCGCCTGGCCCGGTCCATGCATTAGTCTAAACATGTTTACAAGACATCAGCAACTTTTTAGCGTGCGGGCATTTAGGCATTTAGGAGCTGCTTTCCATTTAATTTCTGACAGCTGCAGTTTTTTCCTTCCTATTTTCCTTTCTTTTCATTCTTCTATTTCGTTTTGTTTTACTTAGTTAAAAGCGACAAAAAATAATCATAACAGGCAAAAGAATGAGCTCGGCGAGCGTGCTCGACTAAGTCATGATCTTTACTTGTAATACCTCGTAAACCACATCGGTCTGAAATCATGTAAAATTGTAACATGTAAAGTGTAAATTTTCATATCGGGGCATACTTCATAATCTCATAACTTGCTCAAAACTGCACCGATTTTGACTTATTATACCATTTTATTCATTATTTTAGAATCCAATTCGTTTCATTTTTAAATTTTAGTCATTTTAAGAAAATAAATTTTTTTCGTATTTTTTTGGATTTTGAGGTAAGGGTCCCCCCTGTGTTTTGAAAAAAATTTGAAAAATAAAAACTTAAAATTTTGTTCTTTTTCCATTTCTATGAAAAAAATTAGCATAAAAAAATACTTTAAAACTTCGACAAATGAGTTTCATTTTTCACCTAAAAATCGGCCTGAAATCGAGTAAAATTTTAACATGTAAAGTGAAAATATCAAATTTGGGAAAATTTCAAATGTGGGAAAATTTCAAATTCTCATAACTTGGTCAAAATTGAACCGATTTTAACTTGTTTTACCATTTTGTTTATGATTTTCGAATCCCACTCGGTCCACATTCAAATTTTTTTGAATTTACGAAAATAATTTTTTTCCATTTTTTTTGGATTTTCGGGTAAGGGCGTCCCCTGTGTTTTGAAAAAAATTTGAAAAATAAAAACTTAAAATTTTGTTCTTTTTCCATTTCTATGAAAAAAATTAGCATAAAAAAATACTTTAAAACTTCGACAAATGAGTTTCATTTTTCACCTAAAAATCGGCCTGAAATCGAATAAATTTTAGCATGTAAAGAGGAAATTGTCATATAGGAGTGAATTTCGACTTCCCATAACTTGGTCAAACCTGCACCGATTATGACTTGTTATACCATTTTGTTCATGTTTTTTGAGTCAAATTCCATTTACATTTAAACTTTTTTTGGATTATGAAAATAAATGTTTTCCATATTTTTTGGAGTTTGAATTAAGGGTGAAAAAATTAAAATATATTACTCCAAGAGCTCCAAGCGCTCTAAGCATCTGCTATTTCGCATTTCAGTAGCTGTAGAATAACTTGGAATGTCAAAAAAACTTACCTTACCATATTTTTTACATATTATTATAGCAATTTATGCAAGTAAAAATCAATATTTGGAACTTATACAATCAGTACTCAGGTACATAAATTGTTTGCCAAAAACTGTTATGATACATATGATATTATGTTAGTCTAAGTTTGCAAAATTTGGGTTCTTCAACTTTGCAAGTTATTGAGCAACTCGCTTTTTTACAGGGTACCCACACAGCTGGTAAACAAGATTAAAGTTGTATGCCAAAGTAGGCAGGACACTTTGAAATTAATGTTGCCACAGATTGAGGACTGAATGTGTTCATTAGATACAACTTCATAACCTGTCATAGTTTTGTTTTTAATGACTTCTGGTATATCAGTTTCCTATACATTATACTTTATTATACAGGGTATACAAATTTCCGTTGTTTTTGTGCTTATCTAGCGTGTGGCCTAGCATTATCTCATGGTAAACTTTCCATAAATAGTCAAACCCAGTTCAGAGTATGCAAAAGATGCCTGTTGCCGTGCCTTGGGCGTGCGTTTGTCTAATAGATCAGCGGCAGCAACAACAACGGAGGCAACAACAACCACAACAACAGAGGCAACAACATTGACTCAAATGTGCTTTTAGGCAATTTATCATCTTGCCGCTGTCTGCAATTTCAGCGACTGGGCGGCATTCATGTTGCAGCCACAGAGGCAGCAGCAGCAGCAGCATCAGCTGCGGCTCAGGCTCTCTCTGCAACAGCTTCTGCTGCTGCTGCCTCTGCCTCTGTTGCTGCCACAGCTAAAAGCATGAAATTCGAGCGATGTCGAGCCGTCGAGACGTGCGCGCACAAGGTGTCTACATTTCAACGCCCCAGTCCCAGTCCCAGTCCCCGTCCCAGTCCCCGGCTTGACGACGCATAAGAGGCCCACGTTATGGCACTGAAACCAGGAATAACCGCTAATGTTACAGCCCCAGACATCTGGCAACTGGCGACTGGCAACTGGCACAACTGGCAGAGGCCGTTGGGCTGCTGACCAGCTTGGCTTTTGCTTCATTTACACTGAAATTATTCAGCATAAATCATCTTAATGTTGCGTGATTTTTAGACCGACCATTTAGCGGGCACTGAATGTCACTTAAAATCTGACACATTAAAAAGACAACAGTTGACAGCCCTGAAGAGGGTAGCTCCACGCGTTCCTCACCAAAAAAACAAAAGCATATTTTTCTCTCCGAAAAAAAACTGGACAAAAAATGTAATTTCTTGCTTCAAATATGTCAACGTGTTAACGAAAAATTGCTGTCAGTTGACCAGTTCAACGCAATTTTGGGCCGTTGTAGATCAACCCTTTTTTTGAAGGGGATAGTCAAAGGAAGTGTTATATACATACACGTTCAATACAAGTTGACCAATCGATTAGCCATTGCCCCAGAGTGCTTTTGAAACTGTGAACTGTCATCTTTGACTGAATAATTGGCAGATAGCATACCATTTTCTAATTGCTTTTTAAAACAGTCGGTTGACAATTTTGGACCCTCTATATAAAATTCTGTCAAACTGATGGAAAATAGAACAAGTGTTGGTTTGTTATAGATTTGATACTCTTTGTTGAGTTTGGGGCGTATTGAAAACCATTTCCATGGTGTTTCCTTATCTCTAGACTCTACTACTCCATTCTGTAATACTTTATAGTATAAAGTTTGTACTTATCATATCCAGTGCCTCACGTAAGAACCCACCTTATAGCAAAATGTAAGCAAGCTGAGAAGAGAATCAGAATTTAGTGTCAAACTGAAAATCTACGATACCATAAAAAACAAGCTTATTATAGCCTTCATATCGATTGGGATTAGGGTATAATTAACTCAAACTAGGTTACCAATCTCGAAAATCACCAGGAGAAGACTTCAAGGCTGGACAATAGTTCAATCAGGAGAAGGCTTCAAGTCTTTGTTAAAAATTTCCTTCAAAATGTTCAGGAGGAAAAAACTATGTAACTAAAAGTTTTTACCAATTTTTCTCAAATTTTTCAAGCTATGGACTTACAATTATAATTATCTATCGTTAGACCAAATTTCATAAGTATCGGACCGCTATATCATATAAGCAAAAGTCAGAATTTCCCGCATATCTCATTTTTTTCTAGCTGTATTCATTCTTAAGCTTACCTTTTGCAAGTAAATAATCATCAATTTCTTTTAGAAATTAGCAAAATTTAAATAAGATGAGGCTAGTTTTGACTCAATGAAAACTCCGTCAATCAAATGTTGAGGGCTTTACTTGTAATCCTGTGCGAAAAGTTAATCTATTTCTTCCTTCTGGCTTAATTAACTTGCTTTGCTTTGCTTACTGCACTTTTGGCCCATCCCTCCCCGCGGCTATACTGTCGAAACCACAACAATTTCCATGAAGATTATTTATAAACTAAAACCCGGAGTATCTTACGGTTTACGTAGAAAAATATGATTTATTGCCTTAAGACAATTTAATTAAATGTGTTAATTTAAATAATGCGATAAATCTTTCGCACTAAATACAAGGCATACGGCCATATGGCATTACAATGAATATTAAAACGAAATAAATTTACAATTCCTGTGATATATCAATCAAATACCACAAAAATGTACAATTCAATAATATGTGGAAATATGTTAAATGTATTTAATAAAATTCACAGAAGTATTAACATATTTCTGTGCTGTGCTTTAAGGCCTTATGATATTATTGAAAATTTGATGAGCTGAACTGGCAGCTGTTGCACCACAACACGACGAGGCACTTAATACATAATAATAATAATTACAAAACGATGTGGCAGCAACTTGTGGCCATGCAACAGACAGTTGATATTATGCAGATCAAAAGATACAAATGTATCTTTGCTTTGAAGTTCTGACGTCCGAGGTGAAAAGTCATTATTTTTTTAACTTTGAGTTGGCATTCGCATGAATCACATCTTTTAGTTCACAGCACAAATGATACTTTTGTTTGTAGTTGCAGAAAAGATACAAAATTTCATTAGTATTAGCATCATATAAGATTGTTATTATGCAGGCAGTTTTTATGCAGTTTTTATACTGTCTGTTCCAGCCTCTGCCGCTGGTTCTAATGGCCAACTTACCCCCTCGATTTTGGGCCTGCAGCGTGATCTTTGCAGGAAACGCATTATGGCAGGCGGCATGTGCTCCTTGTACATGGCATATTGGCGTAGTACAAACCGGCAGGCGCTAAAGTGCACACATTGCCCGACGTTTTTGTCGGGTGTCTGGCAGCTGGGCTCTGGGTATATATAGGAAAAAAGATATATTATGACAAGAGTTTGTGTGTGTTTGAGCCATAATCAATGGCTGGCTTACGTGTGTGGCAGAAAGTTGGCAACAAAATGACGAGGCAGCAGCAGAA